>PITA01000574.1:65083-260872 GCA_004023965.1 Spilogale gracilis
TGGAAGAGATTATGCTGAGTGAAATAAGCCAAGAAGAGAAAGTCAAGTATCACATGGTTTCACTTACTTGTGGTGCATGAGGGGTAACCTGGAGGACAGTGGGAGAAGGAAAGTAAATGGGAACTAGGGTAATCTAGGGAGGGAAATGAAACAACAGAGACTTTGGACACAGAAACAAACTGAGGGACTTGGAGGGAGGAGGGTGGAGGGATGGGAGAGCCTGGTGGTAGGTACTGGGGGCACCTATTGCGTGGAGCACTGGGTGTGGGGAATGGGGAATGAATCTTGGAACACTGGGAAAAAATTTAAGTAACAATAAAAAAAAAATAATAAATAAATAAATAAATAAATAAATAAATAAGAGAAGAAGGTGAGTTTTACAAGGTGAGCTTTAGATGGGGTAGGCAAAGAGGTCCTTCATGCGGAGACATCTGAGTTAAGTCCTGAAAGAAGGAGAAAGTTATACAACTACTTAGAGGACAAGACTGCAAGAATGGGTGGGCCAGCAAGCGTGAAAATGAGAGACAAGGAAATGGTTGGCAAGTTCAAGGTAATGAAGATCTGGTGTGGCTAGAGCCAAGAGAGAGGGCAGAAGGGTAGCTGGAACAAGGAGTTGTGTGAGGGACCAGTTGTGCGGGACTGTATGGGGAGCACTAGAGGGTTTGAGTTGGCATTTAGTAGGAACCTTCCAGGTGCTGTGCTCACAATAGGCTGGAATGGGCTGAGGGAAGAACCAAGAGCTGTGTCAGGACTGAGGAGGCTATTGCAATAACCCGGAAGCGAGAGACAGTGTGGCCTCAGATAGCTGTACTGGCGATGGAGAAAACAAATGGAACTATAGACACATCATGAAGGTGGTGCCCCTGCCTACCAGGTCTGCCGACGCAGCAGGAGGAAAATAGATGAAAAAGAGAAGTGTCAGGGATGACGCCCAGCTTTTTGAAGAATGAATTTGCCCCTTACCGAGTTGAAGTCCAAAGCAGCGTCAAAACTGGGAAGAAAGATAAAGAATACAGATTTGGACTTGTTAAGTCCAAGATACATTTTAAGACATCCAAGTGGAGATATAGACCAGACAACTGCATAGAGGACTCAAGTTTCAAGGGAGGTCAAGGCTGAAGACAAACACTTAGGAATCAATAGCACATAGAATATGTAGAAAAGAGGAACAATCCAAGGACCAAGCCGGTGGGCACACCGAGGTTGAGAGGTTTGGATCATTACAGGGAATCCGTGAAGGATATTGAGAATGAGCAGCCAGAATGGCAGAAAGACAATCAGGGAAATGTGGTGACCTGAAAGCCAAGTACAGAGTGTTTTGAGAAGGCTGGAAATATTGAGCAAGTTGAAGACCAAGAACTAACCATGAGATTTAGCAACAAAATCATAGGTGACCATGGGAATAACAGTTATAGTTGGAAAGAGAGGAGTGAAAACTTGGATGGAGTAGGTTCGAGAATAGGAAGAGAAACTAGTGACAGTGAATAGAGACCAATATTGCAAGGAGCTCTGTTGCAAAGGGAAGTAAAGAGGGGAGTATTAGGTCGAAGCAGAGGGGGTTTTAAGGTAGGAGAAATAAAATCACATTTTTATGATGACGGAAATAATCGGCTAAAAGGGGGAGAACTGATTTAGGAATTGTCGGAGAATTAGGGAAACTTGTGGGAGCAATGGCCTTGATTGGGTAAAAGAGGACAGGATGCAGGATTATTTGGCGTTGCCAGGGAAAGGAGAGATGGGATACCTGAGGTTGGGGGGGGGCTTGACTGTTCCTTTGATTTTATTTTTATTTGGTGAATTCAGAAGCAATCGTGTCGACTAAAAGTGAGGATGGGGGAGGATGTGGTAGAGGCTTGAGAAGTGAGAAAATATGAAATAGCCATCCACGAGAATGGAAATACGAAAGGACTATGGAAATTGAAGGTGAAGGGCCAGCAGCACTGTGGACCCATTGGAAGTCTCTGCTAGCTGATGGTCTCTTCTTATGCAGCTCTATCCAACTGCACCTGTGCAAGCCAAGTCATAGACTGCAGCAAAGACAGGAACAAGCGAGTTGATGACATATGCAACAGGGTGATGATATTGATCGACCTCGGTGTTTCAGCTGGGTAAGGAGGGATGTGAAGGCACAAGACAGGGCAGCAGACCCTGAGGTCGAAAGACTGTTGGAGTCAGGAGGTGGAAAGAGAGGATAGTGAGCCAAGTGTGGATGTTGGAAAGTGTCACCATAAAAAAAAAAAGTTGTATTTATAAATAGTAGAGTTAGAGCGTGCAGTGAGAGTGTGTGTCAGAGGATGGGCAGAGAACAAGTGAATTGGGGAAGATAAGGTCAAGAAGCTGGAAGGCCATGCAGAGATGTTGAAAGCAAGGAGGAATGCTGGAGTCACACAACCAAGACCTGCCTTCTTAATGGAGCAGCGAGTGCTTGCCCTGCAGCTGGTGACCACAAGTGGGGGGAGTACTGTGAAAGGTGTTACTTTTATTTGCAATGTTTGATTTTAATGAGGCTGAACTTCACACGCGCACACACACACAAACACACACAAACACACACACGCCCAGTGATTCACTGGCCATTTGTATTCCTTTTGTGTAATTACCTTTTTGTTCCTTAGTTCATAATTTCCGGAAGCCCTTCATCTAGGAACATTTTACAAAACTTGTTAACCTTCCGTCACAAAATGGTGCTTGTGTCTTTTTCAGTTGTTTGCTTGTTAAATGTTTCCAGGCTTGTTTTTTTAGACATACTTGTGCTTTTAAGTTTTACATAGTCAGATCCAACAAGACTTTATGGACTCAGCTTTATGTGTCACTCACATAAATCTCCTTTCCAGTCTAGATCAGATAGTCACCAATATTTTCCTTTTGTATGGTTTTATCATTCACATAATGCTCACATGCACTCAAATATACTGCTAGGTTATTGGTGATTCTTGCTGTTTCTCCACCCAGTTAGTAAATTGTTTTCAGCACCATTTAAAAAAGATAATCTTGGGGCGCCTGGGTGGCTCAGTTGGTTAAGCAACTGCCTTCGGCTCAGGTCATGATCCCGGAGACCCGGGATCGAGCCCCACATTGGGCTCCCTGCTCAGCGGGAAGCCTGCTTCTCCCTCTCTCACTCCCCCTGCTTGTGTTCCCTCTCTCGTTGTGTTTCTCTCTGTCAAATAAATAAATAACATCTTTAAAAAAAAAAAAGATAATCTTCCTTTACATTTTAATTTATAATGACATTAACGTATGCAAAATTTACATTGACCTGGATTTTTTTTCTTCTGTTCTGTCAACCTATCTCTTCCTGACCAGCCCTATTGTGGCTGTTGTGGCTTAATTAGTGCTCTGAAATCCAGGAGGTCATGTTCATGGTCCACTCATCACTTTCCAGTTTACATGTTTCTTTTTTTTTTTATAACTGTAACTGCACTAAAGCTACAATCAATTATGGAAAGACAATAATTTGTCTGTGAAGGACACAATCTCCTTCGATCCCTCCCTCTCAAAATATCACCCTTGTGCACAGAATTAGGAAATCCCAAATTATAGGTTTCATTCTTTAGCTCTAAACAGAACATACATCAGTTGAAAACATACCTAAGTCAAAAATTATAATGTATCTAAAGAGGGTTGCTTTTTTAATAGACCATTTGCCTAAAACAAAATCAGAACATCCAGACTCTCTTCTCTGTTCGTAATGGCTTTGTTTCTATGGGAATCTATGGGGATCTGTGGCTGTGAGAGTATGGTTGTCCTAACAGTTTACCACTGTGTGGCGCTTCTAATAGAGCACCCAGCTCAGGGCTCTCTGCGTGGGATTTCCAGGATAACAAACTCTCCCACATTTTTGCTTTTCCCGCTCCCCCATCTCCACCTTTTCACTCTCCTTTGCTGGTTCTTCCTCATCTCCCGAGCCCCAAACAAAGAGTAGCCAATGAGTGGCCAGGACTCAGCCCTTCAGTCTCTTCTGCATCTACTCAGTCCCTGGGCGCGCACACGCATACCCTCCCTCCCTCCTGCTATGTTACCTTCCTTTTCTATGTCCCCACTTCGAAGTGGAAGAGGCATCTCAAAGTTAATGTGTCCAGTCACCTGATTATTTCTCAAAACTGCTCTTCCCATGATCTTCCCTATCTCAGCAAATGGCAGCTCCATTTTCCCAGTTGGTCAGCCAATATCCTTGGAGCTCTCCTTAATTCTGTGACTCTTGTATCTCACATCTGGTGCATCAGCAAATTCTGTCTCTCTACCTTCAAAATATATCTAGAATCTGACTACTTCCAATGCTATCACCCTCTTCCAAAATATCATCATCTCTCCAAGATTATTCCAATTACCTCACAACTGATGCCTCTGCCTTTATCCTCACACCACACACAACAAAGCCATCTATAATTTTGTTAAAACGTAGACTCTTCTTCTCCAAACCACCCAAGGGCTTCCCACCTAAAAGAATGAAACCCAATGGTCTACACACGGGAAAACAAAAATAGACAAATGGGATTGAATCAAATTAAAAAGCTTCTGCACAGCAAACAATCAACATTGTGAAGAGAGGACCTACAGAACGGGAAAAATATTTGCAAGCCATACATCTGATAAAGAGTTACTATCTGGGCGCCTGAGTGGCTCCGTTGGTTGAGTGACTGCCTTCAGCTCAGGTCATGATCCCGGAGACCCGGGATCGAGCCCCACATCAGGCTCCCTGCTAGACGGGAAGCCTGCTTCTCCCTCTCACTCCCTCTGCTTGTGTTCCCTCTCTGGCTGTGTTTCTCTCTGTCAAATAAATAAAATCTTTTTTAAAAAAAGAGTTAATATCTATAATATATAAGGAACTCAAACAACTCAACAACAAATAATCTAACTTAAAGGTTGGCAAAAAAAACCAACCTCCCTCAAAAGAATACACACAAATGGCCAACAGATATAAGAAAAGACACTCATCATCAGAGAAATGTACCTCAAAAGCACAATGAAATATCACCTCACACCTGTTAGAATGGCTTTTATCGGAAAGACAAGAGATAACAAGTGTTGGTGAGAATGTGGAGAAAAGGGAACCTTTGTGCGCTGTTGATGGGAATATAAATGAGCATAGCCATTATGGGAAAACATATGGAGATTCCTCAAAAAGTTAAATATAGAGCTACCATATGATGTAGCCATCCCCCTTGCCAAAGGAAATGGAATCAGTATCTCAAAAGGATATCTGCACATCTATTGTTCATTGCAGCATTGTTCAAAGTGGTCAAGACTTAGAAACAATCCAAGTGTCCATCAACAGATGCAGGCATAAAGAAGAAGATATAAAATAATATATATAGTTTATATAATATACAATAATCCATTGTACTGTGCTAATATTGTTTTCATATTATATACTACATTAAATGGAATATTATTCAGTCATGAAAAATGAAATGCTACTAATACCAACATGGATAAACCTGGAAAACATTTTGCTGAGCACAATAAGACAGAGAAAGATGTATATTATATGATCTCACTTACATGTGGAATCTGAAAATAAAAGTTGAACTCAAAGAAGCAGGGAGTAAAATGACATTTTCCAGAGGCTGAGAGATTGGGAGAAATAGGGAGATGTCAGTCAAAGTTAGTTATGTAGGATGAATAATAAGTCTAGAGATCTAATGAATATGGTAATGGCTATAATTGATAAGTGTATTAAATACTGGAAATATGCCAAGAGAGATGTCAAGTGGTCTCATCACACACAAAGAAGTAACTATCTGAGGAGATGATGTATGTGTTAATTAGCTTGACTGTGTGTATATCATATTGTGTTGTATACCTTTAATATACACAATTTTTATACTAAAATATATAACTAAGTTACAAAGACACTGGTCAACAATAGATCTCATCTCCTTCCAAAATCTTTTTACGGTAGCCCTCCAGCCTGCCTTTTTTTCTCTCTCATTTGCCATCTTTGCCCCGCCACGCTGAATTCTTTGTTTTTTTCAAATATACCAGACGCACACCTGCGTGAGACATGAGACATTTTAACTTGTCCCTCCCTTCTCCTTAAAATCTTCTCTGGATACCCATATGGATAAGTAACTACTTCTTCAGGTCTTTGCCTTCAAGCATCATATTTGCCGTGAGAAATCCCCTGACCATCCTACTTCCAATTAAAGTTGCAATTCCCACCTCCTAACTAGCTCTCCATTCCTGTTTCTCTGGGTTAGTCTTCCCCATAGAACTTATTACTTTGACAACTATATACATACATATATATATGTAAAATATTTTTTTCATTTAGTGTATCCCGCCTTTGTAAAACATAAACCCCATGATGTCATGGGCTTTTTTTCTGATTTGTTCCCTGCTATATCTCTAATGCCCAAAACAATGACAGAGTGGTGGATGCTCAGGAAATAACTGATGGATTAATAATCAAGCAATGAATGAAATCTGCTAACAATTTTAGAAGAGAATTAGAATAGATTTTTGTCCCATTCTTTGGAATTTGCCAAGGTGCAGAAAAATCAAATGAGGCCAAAGATCTTAAAATTGCCTCAAAGGTACTACTGCTCTAGAGAAGATGCCACAGCTGCTCCTTGTCTAGGAGACAGCCACAAATTATTTTGCCTTCACTTATCAATATAAGACCATTTCTTCATAGTGTGGGTCTAGGGGACTCTAGAATGGAAAAGAATTTATAATTTTATACAAATATACAAGAATATACCTGTCTTCTAAGGAGTCTGAAGTACTTTAATATTAAATATTTAGAGACTAAACAAAATATGTCATTGAGTGCTAAGTTATCTAAGTGTTAATGTCTCCACGGGACAAAGAAATTTGACTTCATTTAATGGAATGGTTTGTGGGAAAAGAAGTGGGAGAAATGTGTGAGATAATAGGATGATCTCAACATTATCAAAGACCTAATGACTAGGCATCTGGGTATATCTGGTGCTGGAAGGGGCATGACCCTGTCTTGAGGCAATGTTTCTAATATTCTTTTTTTTTTTTTTAAAGATTTACTGGAAAGAGAGAGCAGGGTCTGGGACAGAGGAAGAGAATCTCAAACAGACTCCCTGCTGAGCACAGAGCTGGACATGGGGCTCGTTCCCTCAACCCTGAGATCATAAGCCGAGACAAAACCAAGTGTTGGATGCTCAACCAACCAAGCCACTCATGTACCTCAATGTTTCTGATATTCTTCGTGGAACCTTTCATTTGGAATAGATCCCTTTGTTTCTTCCTTCTCCTTGACTCTCTACATTAAGTAAACAGTCACCTCTCCCAGCGTTGAAGGTGTGGTCTCGTGTAGGAGAAAAACCTTATCAAACTCTTGGTTGTCTTTCCAACCTTTCCATAAGTCACACTGTGTCTGAAACTCCAAGTATTTTGTGTTATAATTAAATGGGAAAGCCCCACCTTCGCCATATAGAACTAATAGTATTACTATTGCTAGTAATTACTATTAAATACTACTTACGGGGCACCTGGGTGGTTCAGTTGGTTAAGCGACTGCCTTTGGCTTAGGTCATGATCCTGGAGACCCGGGATCAAGTCCCACATCGGGCTCCCTGCTCGGCAGGAAGCCTGCTTCTCCCTCTCTCACTCCCCCTGCTTGTGTTCCCTCTCTGGCTGTGTTTCTCTCTGTCAAATAAATAAAATCTTTAAAAAAAATTTTTAAAAATAAATAAATACTACTTACTATAGTAAATACTATTAATAGTATTACTCTGTGGCCTCACACAGAGAGACCTGTAGTACTATAAATTACTATTATAGTAAATATACTATTCACTATAGTAATAGTACTATTAATAGTATTACTCAGGCCTCTCGCAGAGACCCGCAAACCAGGAGTTGGAACTGATAGCAAGAGCAAACTTTCCAGTGGCCCCAGACAACGGTAAATGGAAGGACCCAGCACATAAGCTCCGTGACTGCCTCTCTCCCCATTGGCTTCCCACAGACTTCAGAAGTTCCAGCATGACTCTTGAAGCCCCTCACCAGCTCACCTGTCACCCCCCCCTCCTTATTACCCCCAGCTCCCACCTAGATGAAGTCCTAGCAGTTCCCAGGACAGGCCAAGGGCCTTCAGGGCCTTCTTTGCACCCGAGGTTCTCTGCCTCAAGTCTCTCTCTTCTCCCACCTTCAGCTGACCGACTCCCATTCTCACACGTGTTTCTGCGGGGGATACCCTGTGGGAGGGTCTTTCCTAATCCGCCAGTCTGATTTATCTGCTCCTGGTCTGAGCTCTCCAACACTGGGCACTGCTCTGTACATAGACTGCAGGTTACCCAGTACATCCCCCGCTATTCTAAAGAGCCTAGAATGGGGGCACCTGGGTGGCTCAGTCGGTTAAGCATCTGTTGTTGGCTCCGGTCATGATCTCTGGGTCCTGAGCTTGAGCCTCACAGTGGGCTTCCTGCTCAGCAGGGAGTCTACATTTTTCTCTCCTTCTCTCCTCCCCACCACTCATGTTCTCTCTCTCTCTCTCAAATAAATAAATATCATAAAAAAAATTAAAAGCCAAGAATGCGGGGCCTGGGGCTGTCAGTCATACCCTTAGTTACTAGTACCCACCTGGGACACAGCAACTTGACCAGCGATGGTTGATAAGCAACTGAAATCAGAACTGGGTATTAGAATGCAATCTGTGGAAAAAGCACCTCAGTTCGTACTGCTTGAATTTTATCATATGTATCAAGTATACGTAAGTAAATAAGCAAATATTTTCCTGGGAAGGTCTCTTGCATAACTTTTCCCTCCTGAAATTCCTCATAACCTTGCTCGCAGTTGCAGAACTGTCTTGCCAATTCAAACATCCGGAGACAGCACCCCCATCGTGCGAACTTAGCGTTGTCTGCCGTCCTGCCTCTCGCCCTAAAGCCTACTCCGGATCCCTTTGGATAACTCAGTTGATCAGGCCCACTCTTCTTTCATAACAGGCCAGGAGTGGGCTGTACTTGCCAAAACCAGACTTCCCCACTCCAGACTGGAGCAGTTTCTTCCAAAACTAAACTCAAGTAATCTTTCTTAACAAAGGCTAGGAATAAATGTCTCCTAGCTTAGGAAAATCTTTTCTAATCTATTAATCAGAAATTCTCTGAAACTCATCTATATATTTTTAATAATAATCTTGCAAAGAATCAGGATAGTGTTTAAAAAATGGTACCCTAAATTTCAAGCATTTTCAAGGCTTCACTAATCTCACTTTTCTTTTGAAAGATCGTAATATGAATAGTTCTGCTTTAATCTTTCACTGAAGATTCTTGAAGTACT
Organism: Spilogale gracilis; assembly: GCA_004023965.1. Lineage (NCBI taxonomy): Eukaryota > Metazoa > Chordata > Mammalia > Carnivora > Mephitidae > Spilogale > Spilogale gracilis. The sequence goes on from PITA01000574.1 coordinate 74,342, forward strand.
TAATAAAGATGATAAGCATTAGCCTTAAGACAGAGGTAAGTGGGTGGCAAGTATTATTAGCATGTAAGAATCACAAGGATCTAAATTTAAATAATGTCTCGAAGGAAAATGTTAAGATTTGTCATGATATGGAAATCGCTATTCATTTATCATAATATTTGATGAAGTTTTAGGAATATATTTTAACTTTTGAATATTTATTTCATTGGCCAGCTTGCTGTTAAAAGTCAAAGGCAGGGGGCTGGGGGGAAGGATGGGCCATGCCAAGAATCAACTTGAACAAATGACCCATGGTCAAAGCTCAAAGAGTTTGAGCAATGAAATAGTGACAGAATTGGATGATAACCTAAAGAACAAAATAAATATCCACAAGTCAATGCTGATGTAAATAAGTGACTGAATAAATAAGTCAATAGGGGAGAAGGGATATATTTTCCTCAGAGAAGAATTCTGAGTAATACATGTGAAGGAACGAGGGAAGCAGAAAATCACTTCAACTTCAAAGGGTAAATGCTAAAATTCATGGGCAACCCTTTAAGGAGAAACCGGACACTGTCAGAGTCTCCAAGCATCTCCCTCAAAATACTTACAAATGTAGTGCTTTTAAGGAATGTCCCCAAATTCCTTGATGCTCCTCCCTCCAGGAGGTGGCGTTCCATTCTCCTTTCCTTTGAGTATGTTATGAACTTAGTGACTCACTTACTTAGGGCAGAGTCTGGAGAAGGAAAACTAGACAGCTTGTAGTGGAAAAACCTAACAGATTCCCCGCTAACCTACCGGGTGATCGTGGTCAATAATATCAGCAACACGTCATGGTGAAATCATGAAATAGGATATGTGATGATGGGGCATATTGCTTCTGTGGTATTCTTCCCCAAATCTATAACCCCAGTCATATCGTCAGAAAATATCACACAAGTCCAAATTTAAGGAAATACCACAAAATATCTATCAGGAGGTTTCAGAAGTGTCAGGGTCAGGAAAAATATGGCAAGACTAAGGAACCGTCAGGATTGGAAGAGTAAGGAGACAGGACAACCAAATACAAGAGACTGCTGTGAAATCTCAGATTGGGTCCTGGAACATAAAAAGGACATTTATGGAAAAACCAAAGGAATCCAAAGAAAAGTTTCAGTTTAGTTTACAGTAATGTTTAATTCTTAGTTTTGACAAGTTTATGTAAGATGTTCACAGTAGGGGAAGCTGGGTGAAGGGCATATAGGAACCGTCTGTGCTAACTTTACACTCTTCCGTAGATCTAAAATTATTTCAAAATTAAAAGTTTACAAAAAGCAATCTGCTGTCCTCAATGGGATAAACTACTGATATCCCACCTACATGCCATTATGGCACAAGAGCATGAGTATTATGGTCATGTCTTACTGATTCTTACGTCTCTCTCTACACACACACACACACACACACACACACACACACACACACACATTTTTTTCATGTTAAAGTTCCACAGGCTTTTAGAAATTCTAGATCTGTGAGATTTGAAACCAAGGTGGTGGGCACTATAATTGGACAAATGAGATTATGTCTTGATACCAAGGGACAGAAACCAATATAAGCTAAATTGAAAGGGGAATTTATCACAGCGCCATGAACTTCTTTCACAGAAGCCAAGTCACACAGCCTGCACTGACCATCCCCAGGGCTGCTGAGTCATCAGGAACTAAAGTAGATTTCCCTCTGCACTTCCTGAGAAGTCTCCTGGCCTCTCATTCATGCTTCTTGCCACACAACAGCTCATCCTTACGTGCAAATATTAATGTGATGTATTTTCTTGACTGATGTGTGGACATTGACCATCCTTGCATCTCTGAGATCAATCACCTTGATCACGGTGTATGACCCTTCTAACATACTGTTGAATTTGGTTTGCTAGTATTTTTTTTTAATATTTTATTTCTTTATTTGAGAGACAGATAGCACAGAGGAGAGGGAGAAGACTCCCTGATAAGCAGGGAGCCAGATGTGGGGCTTGATCCCAGGACCTAGAAATCATGACCTGAGCCGAAGGCAACTGCTTAACTGACTGAGCCACCCAGACGCCCCTGGTTTGCTTATAGTTTGTTGAGGACTTTTTGCATCTATGCCCATGTTATTGGCCTGACCTTTAATTTTCTTCTCAGCGGCATCCTTGTCTTAGGATGGGTATTTCATCTTCTTTGAATGTTTGATTGCATTCATCAGTGAAGCTACTTGTCCTGGATTTTTGTTTGCTGGAAGGTTTTTGATTACTGATTCAATCTCCTAGCTAGCAATTGGTTCATTCAGATTTTCTATTTCCTCAAGATTCAGTCTTAGAAGGTTGTGTGTTTCTAGGAACTTATCCATTTCTTCCAGACTGCCCATTTTTTTTGGCATGTAACTGCTTGTAGTGGTCTGGTATGATGCTTTGTATTTCCATAGTATCACTTGTAACTTCTCTTTCATTTTGGATTTTATTTATTTGAGCCCTGTCTTTTTTAATTTTAATTGGTGAGCCTGCCTTAAGGTTCATCAGTTTTATCTTTGCAAAGAACCAACTCTTCATTTCATTGATCTTTTCCTGTTATCTTTGTATTGCCTATTCATTTCCATGCTGATCTTTATTACATCCTTCTTTCTACTAACCTTGGGCCTCATTTGTTCTCCCCCCAGTTCTTTTAGGGATGGAGGCAGCCAGATCCACAGGCAGCAGCTTTCCAGGTAGGTAAACAGACACAGCCTTGTGGGTCTGCAATCCTAAACCCTGCTGACTTTCAGACCAAGAAACCTGGAGGTGTCCCCAGGGCAACAACCGCAAATCTTGCGGCTTTAGATGAACCTAAGCTCCTTTCAGGGAGGTATCAGCAAGCTGCTATGTGGCCACGGGACAGCACTAATAGGTGATCTCCCTGCCCGTCTTCCTTGGGGGTGCCTCTGTGGCCTAGGACTACATGGCAAACCTGAAGCCTGTTCCTCAGGCTGAAGCCTGGGGACAAGGAAACAGGCCTCTTTCCCATGAATGCTGGGATGTGTTTTGTCTGCTGTTCATGCAGTGGCCTGAGGGGGGGGTGATAACCTGTCAAGGACAGTGTGTTTCAGGACCAGGGGGTCCAGAGCACAGTCCTCCTTGGCCACCAGAACCATGGGCTCAGGGGTGTCCCTGGTGTGGGTGCCGCATGCCCTATGGCTGGCAGTGGGGGAGGGGGTACCCCCCCACACACATGCCCCAGAGCAGAGTCACTCTTGGCTGTGGTGAATGGGGGCAGGATGCTTCCACCAGAGCTAGCAGGCTGGGTGGGGAAAGGAGTGTACAAAAATCGGGACCACCTCCCAGCACTACTCCCAACAAGGTAGAAGAAGAATACAGAATTGGTGTCTGGACAAGCACCTCTGTCCCCAGAGAGTCCCAACAGGTTCCTGTCTCTCTGGCACACACTCTAGGATTAACCAGTGAGTCTCCTAAGCGTATGGTCTGGGTTTTTACTGGGTCCTAAGATAAGTGGGTCTGTACATGAACCCTTTAAGAGTGGATTTTCCACTCCCTAAAGCCCTGTGGTTCCCACTGGCCATGAGCCTTGTGGGTTTTCAAGGCCAGGTGCTTTGGGGCTTATCCCTCTGATGCAGTCCCCAAGGGCTGGGGTGTCTGATGTGGAGCACAAAGCCCTCACTCCTCAGGGACAAGCTCTGCATTAATGAGATCCCTCCTAATTGCTGGCGTCTGTGCCTGGGCTGGGGTCATGTAAGCTTGCCTCTGCCCCCCCACCCACCTCGGCGTGGCCCTTTTAGCCTTTGTTGCAGAGCTGCTGTTCAGCTAGCCTGCAGGTCCTTTTCAGAAGGAACGATTTCATATGTAGCCATAGATTTTTTGGGTCTGTGGGAGGAGATAAGGCTAGAATCCTCCTCTGTTGCCATCTTGAACCTCCTCCTGATACAGTGCCTTAATAAAATACTGATGACAGCTAGTAGGACCGAGCAGATCTCCTAGGTGTGCTTTACTTTCTAATCGGAGCTGGGTGCCAGGACTTGTCTCAGTCCCCATACAGCCAGGAGTCACTCCAAGTTCCAAGGCTCAGTTCTCACCACCTGTTCAGAAAATCACCTTCGATACTTTACCAACTTTCTATCCCTATGGACCAGACTTATAATATAATCTTTTCCTTCTTATGAAAAATTTTGTTTTTTCACAGTATTTATTCATTAGCTTTATATACTGGTATAGTAGCTATACACCACAATGCCATGTGTGACTTCTTTGGAAGTGATCTTTTTAAAAACCAATGATGAAATCCAGGTAAAGAGGGATAAAAATATTTTAATTGTTGAAATATATTAGTAAACTGAGTAATCTCCATTGCGGTACCAAATGGCTACATGTGCTCATCCTCAAACGAAGAGCTTTCCAAATACCCAACTAACCATCAGTCCCAAGTGGTTGAAAATAGCATGGGATTAACATGATGGGATGCCGGATCCCACAAAGGAGAACGGCAGAATCAATGACTGCAAAGGATCCGTGGTGACATCAGCCTTCGACTAAAGAAAATGGAAAGCTAATCAAAACGTGCATAAAGCATGCACATTTCGGTGGTTTTTTTTCCAACGTTGCAAGGTCATACATTGTTCCTAACAGAAGACATTCTCTGACACTTACAGAAAGGTGAAAACCAAAAAGTAAGAAAGGGAAAAAGAGAACAGTAAGAATCAATTTAACCATTTTACAGCTAAAAATTAATGTAACATAGAAATAGTGAAAGGTAACCCACAAATATATTACTTTAGGGAGTTCATTTATAGTGCCTTCTTAGCTGAAGCTATAAATAGAATATGGATCTCATTATATAAAAACTATCAAAAAAGTATCAGTGAAAAGACATGATTTTCATGAGCTGTGTTGAAAAGCCAGGGAGGAAATGCCGCCAGACCCAGCAGGCCAGCTCCGCATACCAGCAGTTTGCCAGCTTGTCTTTCGCAGGAGGACCCCAGAAAGTTCCAGATACCTGTGCACTGTTTACCCAATTCCTTTCTAGTACCACGACATTCAACATGTACCCACGGTTTCAACTATAGACTTGAGAATTTGGGTGGGGAGTGAAGGCGGAGCGGGCTACTACTTAGAATTTCCTTGGAAACTTCTGCGCATGTCAGCATGGCCCATGGAGTGCAATTCCTTCCAAATCTTACGGAGCGCACTATGAAGGCAACAAACAGCAAGAGGAAAAACAGTTAGCAAGCCTGACAAAGGACAACTTAGAAAAAAAAAAAAAAAGCTTTAAACCTACAAATTGTTTACTGATTTTCTTTTCAGTAAAACACATTCAAGAGTCTCTCAATACTTAAGACCGAATAAATGGCCGGCACAGCGCTAAGCACTGACGCTTTATATTAAGATATGAAGAGCGTGGGGGTTGGGGGAGACTGATGAACTTAAAATTAAAATATGATGTGAAAATACCCAGGCCAAGGTGCATGTCAACATCAGCCAAATTAAAGCTACGGACTGCTCTGCCTTGATGTCCTCTCTCCCTGACCGGGTCAGACCCCACTCCACGCTCTCTCCAGCTCTCCTGGGAGAATGGGCTCCAGCCAGTCCCTGCACAGGCATCTGAGAGCCCCCCCCCCCGCCCCTGTGCTCCACACAACTAGGAGAGGACGCTCACCCAAGGATCATCTGTAGAACAAAGTCCACGTTTGTACCATGATGTAAGTATTGTAAGAGACCCTGAAATCATTCCTTAATTTGTTTCAAAAGGTCACTAAAGTAACTTTGAACTCTAGTCACTGAGGGCGTTCAGTGGCATTATTTCAAGAGATTTGACATGTTAGGTCAAAAAAAGTGTCTCCAATCCTTTCCATAAAAGAGCTTCTTCTGCAAAGGATGGTCTTCTCAGGGTTTCTGCCCAATAACTTTTTTTAAAAAGATATTTATTTGAGAGAGAACACAGGCAGAGGGAACAGTAGAGGGAGAAGGAGAAGCAGGCTCTCCACCGAGCAGGAAGCCCAATGGGTAGCTCCATCCCAGGACCCTGGGATCATGACCTGAGCTGAAGGCAGATGTTTAACCGACTCAGCCTCCCAGGCACCCCTCTGTCCAATAACTTAAGCCCAGAAAGCCATGAGCTCAGGCATGTCATAGGCAAGTACCACAGTGGATGCTTAGCAACTATGGAAAAAGGACAGACTTTCAACTTAGAGCACTTTCCAGGCAATTCAAAGGGACAGCAGTGGCAAAAAAAAAAAAAAAAAAAAAAAAAAATGTGTATGGTCGTGAGCAATAGACACTTCAGCTAACAGTCTCAAGTTTGTGGGCTGGGTTACCAGCAAGATGGCAAAACTGTTACCAGGGAATTTGAGATCCACACACAAAGTCGAATAACCATCTTGTCCAATCATCCCATGAGAAAACCAAATTTGAGAAAGCCTGAAAGAAGGTTAGAGATTCCTCCAAGTTCCTGTGCTAGTGATGGCGTTACCACACCTCCTGATACCTGTCTAAGTCACACCCCTTTCCACTCTGTTCCCATACTTTTTGAAATACAGCCTATTTTCAGGAGGGTAACATATGCTTGCTAAACTGTCTAAGATTAAACTGTCTTTTCTATTTGACGCAAATAACAAAATTTCTTCTGCACAATGGAAAACTGGTGGGGAACCTAGGGGGTCAGAACTCTTTTAAAAATACTAGAAATAGAAAGTCTCCAGCAAATTCCCCAATAGAAACTCAATACTCTACAATGTGGTCATGGGCCCTAGGGAAGAAAGCTCCATAATGCTTTCATCTTGAGGACAAAGTCTCTGAAGAATTGGCTACCCAAGCTTGTTGTATCTCTTGCTCACAGTCTCTGTGTCCCTCTTCCCCAGTGGGAAAGCTTCTTTGTCTCCACCTGTAAGTTCATCCCATGACTTCTCCCCATCCCAAACACCAACTCCAGTAACTGGCCCTTAGCAAGAAGTGGGTCTGTATCAAGTCAGTTTTGCTTTGGGTCTGCCAAAGTCTGGATTGTCGTTACAAAACAGAAGAACGGGATGATGAAAACAATGATCCCCAGAACTACCATGTATTTCACATTGAATCCTAACAACATCACAGAAACAATCACTTCTTCCATATTGAATCCTAACCCCACCCTTTAAGCTAAGCACTGGTGCCATTTTACAGATTATAAAAACAAGGCTACATACAAGCGCGAAGTAACTTGCCCCAATAGTAAGTAAAAGAACGTGAATTCAAATCCAAGGTTGTCTGACTCACGAAACAGAGTGGGTCACCTCGGGAGAGAGGGCATTCCTGACCACAGGACGTTCAAAAGAGGCCGGATGTCAGTGAGCAAGACTGAGAGTCAGTGGGGATCCGAGCCTCACGTGCATCGTTGGACCAGATGAATGGAGACTTTCTGCCTCTATGGAAATGCTGCATGAGATCTTTTAGAAACTGGCACACAGAGGATTAATAAAGGAAAGCTTGTTTTCTCCTATTCTTGTCCTTGCCTGTCTTGGGATAATTCTACCTCCCTATCTGTCATTTCCATACTCTTAGCATCTCAGTTTTTGGCAGTGAAGAGTAAAACCTTCATGTTTTAGGCAAATACTTAGCTTGTTCTTATTAAATGAGTTAGGTTGCATTTGAACAAAATGAAATGAAAAATCAAATTAACCGCAAAGAAAGCTGACCTAATTATCAAAGACCCCTTTACAATATAACATGCTCCATTTCATAGATTGAACCATAGAGAAGACCCCTCTTAACCTTGAAGTTCTAGAGTTCTCAGAAACAGCTAGCAGCAATATCTACAGTTCATTCATCATCAAGGTTAAATAAATACAATTATTTTTTTAAAAAATACAGTACCTCATATTTATGGAGTCATATTTTCTTCTAATCTTAAAGAGAAAATTAAGAAAAGTTAAGTGTTCAGATTATGAAGAACATAGTCTAGTTTCCTACAAAATGAAAAATAGTAGTGACATATATGTATTCGCTAGTCCAGGTCAAAATGTAGAGAAACAGTGACGAGGAACAAATAACTATCGTATGTTACAAATGAGGTAATACAGCCTGTGTGTAAATGAAACATATTAACAGTCCTTTAGCACTATGCATCAGACGACAGTACAGTGGTTGGTAAACCAACATTCTTCACCACGAGCCCCACAGTTAAGCCAGAAGCTAGCTCAGAGGCTACTGTTTTCCGAGCCTCTTATCAAAAAGACATCAGCCCCACAATTACTACTTATTGAAACAAAAAGGGGCCTCACTGAATTTAATTATACAATATGCAATTGATTTTCCTCTAATCATCAGACTTCTATCAGTTCATTACAGGGATATAAGAATTTACCTGTATTTCTACAAAAACTCTATAAACCTACTGACACATTTGCTTTCACTGTCGTATGGATCATCACTGAAATTAACAATAAATTTAAATTATCCAGGGAGAAAAACTTTTCATCCATCGAACACAACGACAAATAGAAGCGGCAGTCTGCTCTGAAACTACTCTCATCATGTTGGCAATTTCCAACAAATGATTACAGTGAACAGATGATGGTTTCTCTACACGGTTAAACTGCAGCAGCTGAGTCACATGTAGGCTGAGTCGGGCAAGCTGAAACATAAATTTCATATTTTTTTTTCACAAAACAAAAAGATAAATATTTAGAGAAAGTAACTCTCACAATTTTACTTACTTTTTCGTACAGTCTTTGTTTGATTGGACACCATATCAACAGCTTCAGATGGCAGACCTACATATACCCCTCCATAGTTTCTTAATAAGAAGAAGCAAAGAGAGAAAAATCAGACCAATATCAATGATACTCTATATTTGCAGAAAGTGATAGAAGCACGGGTGGTACCATCGAGAGTTACAGAACTATTAAAATAACTCATGACTTTTCAAAAGTAGAATCTGGAACATTATCTCCCTTGGAAATATAATTTTTTCCATGTTAAAAAGAAGCTCTAGATGAAAAAAGAAAGCTAAGTTGAGTGGGTAGAATTTTTAGATATTTAATTTGGAATAAGGAGGAAAGGAAATTGGGATTTTTTTTATAATTTTGTACAGTAATAAATATCCACAGAGTAACATGTTAGTTAATCCATCAACATGCATCAAGAATTCAGAGTGGTCAGCATGGTAGCAGGTGCTGGGACACAGAACATTTCCTTGGAGGTAGATACAAACATAAAAGGAGGAGAGAGCGAGCTAATGAGTAATGAGAGTAGGGTGCAGTACAGGAGGAGAGGGAGGGTGGAGTGGGCAGCAAGAAGGAATGAAGTCATTCATTATGGAGAAGAGCACATCCAAAGGCCACAGGATAGAAAGGAGCACAGGCCGCATGCACAGGACAAAACCCAAGCTTGCCTGAAGGCAAAGATTATGAACCCCGGGCAAGTTCTTTTTCAGATCACACGCCCCTACGACCGGTATCCTCTGTGCCAGAAGCTGTCCGGGTATAATCTGTGTTATTGGTCATGTACTACACACAATGTTAAATTATATCCATGCATTAAATTAATCCATGGAAGATGGCCAAAATTACTCAAATTAAAGCCAGCCTCAATGTCAAACATACCTCCGCTTCTCGTCTTCTGTTATTGATTCTTCTGTTCTAAAACGTCAGAAATATTTGCTGTAAGCCATCGGGTCACATACTCAGACACTTCACTTTTGTTTATGAATAAAAGGGGGCTACTAAGAGTCAATTTTGTTTATTCAAGTTCTGCCATCAAGTATTTTTGAAACACACTGTTGTTTCCACCTCAATCGTTCATGCATTCAAAAGTTAGTCATTTTCTACTTAACAAAGTGTGCAAATCCAGCAAATGCCAAGAAGTCCAAGTGCTAAACCAAAGGACATATAGAGGGTTACCAAGATTGCAAAAGCACATTAACTAGGCATCAGGCAGCCGGGGTTCTTGTCATGGGCGTGCCTTCAGCACAGACAGGCTGTGGGCGAGCTGTCTGCCTGCACCTCATCTACAAAATAAGGTGGTCAACCAGATGATCCCAAGGTCCCCTCCAGTCCTGGGGGAATGGCATTCTGTGGTTCTCATGCCACTCAGCGGCACCACACAAGGTATGAAAGATTTCTTTAGTGCAGAAGAGTTCAGGTCCATTTGACTTCCTTCTCACTAAAAAAAAAGCCATTTTATACATGATGTGAACAGAGAAGGAGGAAATGTTTGAAAGAAAATTTTTAGAGGGAATCACTATTTTAAAATGCAAAGTCTCTTGCCTTGTGTGAGAGCAATTCATATTCTACTGATACGCCATGGTATATTTCTGAAAGGATCGGGAAACTGCCCTTCAACCACGACTTAGCATACATGTTATATTTCTTAAAGAAAAAAAAAAACCCCAAGATTCAAATGTATCCGGCTGAACCCAACATGTAATTCTGAAGAGCTTCAGACAAATAGAAAGAAAAACTCGAAACAGCTTCTGAATCCTCCTATTTAAGGGACTGTCTAATCATGGTTTTACCTATTTAAAAGCTGTGAGTGTTTCCAATGTATAAATGCGGGAGCTTTTGCTTCAGTGCCTCTGCCAGTAAGTCTCCAGTCTACAAAGAAGGGAGGTGTAGACTTGGAAATCATCCACTGAACACTGGCCATGCCCACAGCCAATTCTGATTGAGTGCGAAATCCACCTTGAGATCTAACTCATCCAAACTGAGCATACAACCTAAATTCGCCAAGTAATTGCCAATTTCCTTCATCTCCTGCTAAAGTTGGATCATTTTTTAATTCAAAGGTGTCAAAATCATACTGTATTAGAAATGGGGTTATGCTTATTGAAGTGGCATCACAAAGTGTTGTTCACTACTTTTAATTAAAATGGATTTATAACCCTTAGTATAGATAACAGGGAAATGATGGTGACTAACTCCTTGGAGTATGTTAGAACTATCTACCTCAGTCTCAAATGGCTAATGCCATTATGATGTTGCTCCTGAAGCCACAGGTGACCAGTACTTTGGGACACATACAATGTCTCATTTTCTGGCACAGCTATTCTTTTCTTTTCATATCCAACTCTGTTTAATTCTTTCTCTCCTTGCCTAATTCTGCCTAAAGATATACTAAAGGTTTTAAAATATATTTTAACTCCCCCAAATGTAAGAAAACAGTAAACTATTTTTAATCTACCATCTCTTATATTCAATACCCTGAAACCCGCTCTCTGTTCTCTATTATAAAATTAGTCAGCAACTTTGTACATCTAACTTGCAGGAAATGATAATGTAGCCGCCATGTGTATTGGATAAGAAATTAAGCTTCAGATATATTACTAAATCATTAACAATACCATTTATAAAAAAGATTTATTGGATATCTACTCTTTTAAGCCTTCAGATAATTTACAAAGCCTGCCTTTGTATATATGTCCCCACATATGAGACTGCTGCTTTATCTGTCCCTGCCACAAACAATTATTCTACAATACAAAGACCGCGTGGGTAAAAACGGCAGCATCACTGAGTCTCTCCCGAGGCAGGACACTTCATGGGCATCGGTGCGATTCGTCACAACAGCTCTGAGAGCGTAGACCTGGGAAAATAGGTCCACAGAGCTATGTAATGAAAAAATATGCAAGACCAACAAGTGATACTGACACTTAAACCCCATCAGACACCCAAAACCGTGCTCCACACTCTAATTCATCACTTGCTTTTCAAACAGGAAGATGGAAAAGTAAAGACACTGCCAGTCCCAAACCAGCCTGGTGGCTATGCTGACCTGGGGACGGCCTCCACACCACTCCTGCAGGAGCTTCGAGCATCACCTCACCCTCACAGCCTCCTGGGGAACAGGATGGGCATGTGCTAGTGCTGCTGTATGCTTTCCTTCAATCCTCATCACAATCCTGCACAGCGGGGATGAGCCACATTTTTAAAAAATGTTTGTTTATCTATTTTTGAGAGAAATGGATAGAGAGAGAGAACAAGGATATGGGCAGAGGGAGAGAGAAGCCCAAGCAGACTCCAAACTGAGTGTGGAGCCCAACACGGGGCTCGATCCCAGGACCCCAAGATCGTGACTGAAGCCAAAATCAAGAGTCAGATGCTTAACCAACTGAGGCACACAGGCGGCTCAGCCACATTTTAAAGATGAAAAGCTGAGGCTCTGAAAGCTTGAGTAGCATGGCTAAGCTTACACACCTAGGTAACCAATTTGTGTGATTCCAACTCCTACTTCATAAACTATGAGCCCACACTCAGGTACACCAGAGAAACACCCCTATCTCCCAAGCTGGATCTCTCCAATTTTTCTCATCCCACTTACGGAAAGAGGGAAACAAGACAGTCTTAGTCAACATTTTGTTAGCATTAGAAGAAACTTCCAGCTGCTCTACAGGGACAATCGATCTTTGTAGATTTTGTTGGACTGCTAGAACTCATTTGTTATCCAAGTACAAAAGTTATCCTGATGGACAGTTACGTTAGAATCTTTTCATCTGGACACCAAGTCCAGACTAGTGGTGGGTCTAAAAGCAACCTCCTTTGTGAATAGACAGGTCCCAGCTGGTGTGCTTAGCTGCCTGGGGAACCGAATGCTGCCCTGTCCATGTCCAAGAGGGCAGCATCCTACCAGCTGAGGGGATGTGTCCTGCCCAACTGCATTAGAAGAAATGGTTCACCAAGTGGCAGTAGAGATTCCTGAAAGGCTCGTTCTTACTGATAAGAAGTGGACCCTATGTCTGGGTGGTTCAAACCTGGGGTGTTGTTAAACTTAGCCTTCCAAATTCTAATCTTTGGGGGAAATTCTCAAGTTTTGAAGACTGCTCAGGTTGTCAGAATATCTGGGCCGCCCTACCTGTAACATCATTTTAAGGAATCACTGCGGGTTTTTTCTCCTCATAAAACGTATTTTGAAAGATTTTGTTATCAAACCGCCTTAATAATTCACTGGTAGGTATTTTTTTTAGACATACAAGTGCCAAAGAGAGCTTCTGATGTGCCTGGGATGACCGAGGTGGGGTGGGGGGATCCTATGTCCCCTGACTCAAAGGCAAATACATTTTACATTTTGGTAAGCCTGAGCCGTCTCCTTTTCAGCACATGCTCATTTCAGCTGAGGTTTCTGAAGTCATGAAAATAGTCTGTGGTCCTTCTTCAGCCCAGCTGCTGCAGAATGCCAGGCTGGGAAGCACGCTCCTGCCCGAGCCTCCCCCACCATGGAGGATTTCTGGTTTCCACCAGGGACTTGATAATGTTTCTTGTCTGGTCTCTACGGCTTAATGCGGAGGGGCAGGGGCTCTTGGGAGGCCCGCAGCTGTGAGTGTTGCTCAGTTGCTAAATGTGTGCCCCAAGCCAGTGCAGGTGGGGGGAGGGAGGGCAGAACTTGAAGCCACCCCACCCCTGCCCCCAGCGGCCACAGATGGTGTAAAAGGTCCGCAGAAATAGGCATCCCTATCCTATCTCCTGCGGGCACTAACACAGGGCGGGAAGGACAAAGACTGAGATGAGATGACTCTGCCCTCAAACCTACCCTTAGAAGTAAGTCTGTTCAATAGGTGCCCTCAGTACCCACCAGCAGGCTCTCCCATGTCACTGGGTGTGGGGAATGGGGAATGAATCTTGGAACACTGGAAAAAAAAAATTTAAGTAACAATAAAAAAAATAAATAATAATGGAAGTACAGAAAAATACATTTCTTTTTTCATAATATACTCACAATGTATATATTCATTATTCATTATATACATATATATAATAATTTTATTCTGAGTCTTCCAAAAAATACTAAAAACTAAAGTAATAAATAGAGTTTGCAGATTGTTAAAAAAAAAAAAAAAGAAGTAAGTCTGCAGGCTGAACTGCCCCATGCTGAAAAAGATCCACAGAGTGAAATCAAGGCCAGTGCATGGCCCATGACCTGGAAAAAGGGGCAGTCTGCTTTGCTGCACTTAAAAAAAACAGCCAAAAGGGGGTGCCAGAGTGGCGTCCCACTCTTGATTTCAGCTGGGGTCATGATCTGGGGGTCCTGGGATGAGCCCAGGGTTGGGCTCCACTCTGGGCATGGAGTCCCTCCCCCCAACTTGTGTTCTCTGTCTGTCTGTCTCTGTCCCATAAAACAAAAACAAAAAACAAACACCTCTCAGGAGCTAATTGGTCCAAATAGCTCTACAAACTCAGCCTACCTATAATCTTTCTCCCTTAGAAAAGGGGGATAAGGATCAACCAGGATAAGCCTCCTATCCTACGAAGCCACTCCCAAAGAATAGTTTTGAAACAGTTCTGGAGTCGATGCCCAGAAGCCTACAAGCAGAGGCACTGAAAACTGGAAAATGTACCAGAAATGGGGAAAAAAATCTTGAGAATAAGGTTTCTACCAGGCCATCCCCATTTAACTTGCTTGTGTGGCCCGTGCAGAAAGCAGGTTTATTTTGGAGAGTGACTTTGACTATTGAAAACTTCATGAAGGGGTGATTTCAGCTGCTAGTCAAGGTGTGGGGTCTTTATTGAAAATAATCAACACAGCTCTGTGCGAAGTTTCTCTGTGTTTTTATTTTTTCAAGTTTTTGGTGCTGGCACTACCTTCTGCAACTCCCCCAAGAGATGCAATATCTCTTTTTATTTCTTTTTCTGCTAGGGATGGACACAACTGCTCTAGTAAATGGACACAAGTCCCTTTGCGGAAGACGCAGAGAAATATCCACAGTACCTACAGGAGGTGCTACTGAAGGTTCCCTCGAGGCAACATGGCCTCAATCCCTGGGAGTCAGACTTAGGTCCGGAAACTGGGGTAAGTGGCTATGCCTTTCCACTCTAGTAACTCAAGTTAGGTTTCTGGTTACAGACCAGAAGTTTTCTTCTTATAAAAATATAGAAAGGGAGAAAATTAACCTTTAGAAGGCTGTCTTTCAGGGGTGCCTGAGTGGCTCAGTCGGGTAAGCGTCTGCCTTCAGCTTGGGTCATAATCCCAGGGTCCTGGGATCCCACATCGGGTCCCTGCTCAGAAAACTGCTTCTCCCTCTGCCCTTCCCTCCTGCTCATGCTCACTCTGTCTCTCTCTCTTTCTCTCTCAAATAAATAAATTTAAAAAAAAAAAAAAAAAAAGGAGACGGTCGTCCTTCTAATTTATCCCTAGGGAGACTGTAGGCAACCAGCCATCATCAAAGTTCCTTCCAGGATGAGCCCTATTACCCCTTTATCCCAGCTCTGTCCTTGAAGGCAAGTGTGCCCACCGTCTCGGGTGGGTAAGTTCTATTGCTTGGTAGAAACGTGATCCTGTCCTCTGGGATCCCATCATGCGGGATGAGATAAAGAGCCCACCTCAGGGTCAGTGTCTCCTCTGTCACAGCCCCTTCACAGAAGCTTAACAGGGACACCCTCTCACTATGCACTCCTCAAATTTCTCAAAGCCTTAGTGGAGGGAGTCCCTCTGCTGTGGGGAGCACATACTGGAGAAATTCACAACTGCATTTTCTCCTTAAGCCTTGGGACTCTTTCCTCTCCAGCATCCCACAGAGGTTCTAGCCTAGTCTGCGCCTGGTTAGAGTAAAAGCTCTTTGCATCTTGAGTTTCACCAACCAGGATAATTAACCTGTTAGAGTCCCCTCCGTGCACCTAAATGACTAAATCCAGAACCTCCATTAAATACAACACTATCCATAAATTCAGTCGAACTTGGTACATATACTCCTTCCTCCTGCGTCTCCCACCCTTAGCACCCCAGTCCCACACACATGCCTTCGCTTTCTGGTAATATGAACTACAAAATCCTGCAATTAGTTTGCAATACAAGCTCATTCCATTCGGGTCGGACTGCGTGTGTCTGTCCCCTGGGAGCACACGGAGCTCTGACTCCCCATGTACCGAGAGGCAGGACGCAGTGACTGGAGTAGGTCTGGAATACAAGCGTCGCCTAACAAAGGTGAGGGGACCCAACTCCACACCTCCCCCACCCAGCTGGCTCACCCCTCTCCCAAAGGCACTC
Source organism: Spilogale gracilis (assembly GCA_004023965.1). Lineage (NCBI taxonomy): Eukaryota > Metazoa > Chordata > Mammalia > Carnivora > Mephitidae > Spilogale > Spilogale gracilis. The sequence goes on from PITA01000574.1 coordinate 90,267, forward strand.
CTGGGAAAACTGGAAATTTCTGACTGGCAAAGATGGAGAAAGTAAGTCAGCTTCGTTTCCTCTCTCAATTTGAATTTAGGCCTGTCTCATGCCCTCGCGAGAGGCCTGAGAACCAGAAGACACTGAAACAGCCATCTCTAGCCGAGCCAGGGACTGAAGAGCTACAAAGTGCTCCATATGGTGTGGAACTGAATATAAAACAGCTAACAGAAAAAAAGTCCTTCCATTTGACACACTTTCAATGGCCCAGAGCAATAAGACAAGAAAGTCATGGCCCTTTCATTCTTTTTCCCCACCACAGTCAAAAGTCATCGGAGGGAAGGAAAAGTGTGAAGAACAGGTAGACATTTATTCAATGGTACAAGCAGACACCTATTTGAATACATTTAAGGGTCTGGGAAGGCCAAGATTTAAATATAGTTTCATTTACTGGCTCAAGTTATAATTTCAAGTTCTCGATTTTCAGTCATATGGGCCTCGGTCTTGGGGGGGACGGGGAGACACATGAGAAAGAAAGGTAAGGGACCAGAAGGAAGGCGCTAGAACTAGGAGCTGGGGTTCAGGTATAAACAGGGTCTGTTTCACAGTTGTGCCCAGGACCACTCTTAGAAGATTTACTTCTGTAGTGCCCAGAGCAAAGGAGCAAAGTAGTGCTAATAGACTCGAATTAAGTTTAAGGAGTATGCCCTCCACTCTCTGGATACATGCAAGCCGCTCTCTACAGGGCACACTCAGGGGAGGCACTGGTTTTCTCCAGAGGCAGCAGGGCTGAAAGCCTGCAGGTAAATGGCTTTCTCTGCCATCAAGACAGTGTTTTGTTTCTGATCCTACAGAGTACATGAAAATGTGTGGGAAGTGATGTCATCTTTGAAAAAAATGTTAATGATGAAGTCATCTTAATCATAAGCTCACATCCCATCTTAATCATAAGCTCATGTCCCATCTTATGGGGAAAACCTTTCAAGCCAAAGAACCCTTTCTAACCAACATGGGGAACACATATGAACAATTTCAGACCAGGTTTAAGGAATACAGTGCGCACTGCATTAAAATTGAGTCTCCTTTCTGTTGACAAAGATTTAGCTTCTTTTATCAAAAACTAGATGTTCTCGGGGAAAGCATGTGCTGAGGGGAAGGCCACCCCTCGAGACTCATGGTGATTTCCTAGAGAAAGAGCACCTGCTCACAGGCTGACTCGGGTTCTAGGTCACGACATCAACAACGTCGCAGAGACAAGTGTTACTAAGTGTAGACCACAAGTCAATGTACTTCCCCAGCCTTGGAGATGGTTGAAAAGATAAATCCTCTGTTGAGAGTTTAAGTTGATACACCCTTGCAGAGGAGTAGACTCTCTATCTCACCAAAATTGACCCGACCCATGGCCCTCCCACAGGCATGTCAGAAAAAGAAGAAAGAAAAACAAATACAAGCCAACCAAAGGCCACCACCACAACTAAGCTTATACTTGGGTAACTTCAGGTTTCACAACTGCTGTCTTCTGCCTGAGCATCTCCATCAGATACTTCTAGCCTACTTCCTGTGAGCTGGCTGGCATCCACCCGCCTCAGATGGAATGGCCAACTGACCCAGTCTCCGGTAAGCACACACGCACCTGCTGCATGCCAGTTATGAAGACCTTTCCTAAATGAAGCAGACAGACGGAATTTCTCTCTAAACATAAACAAGCTCTGACTTCTTTGAAGTCAGGATTCCAGAAAATGGCCTGCTTCAAAACCGGCTATGTGTCCGGGCTGCTCTTTGGGGCAGGCTGGCCCCCTTCCGCATCTCCTTTCTGCACGGATATAGTGCCTGTGAGTGCCTGCTTAAAACTAAATATCCAAATCCAACACTTCAACCCTTTAGATTATTCTACTGTGATTTTCATCTTATGGATAACTATCACTTCAATGAAGAGAAACCTTATTTAGAGTTACACTATAAAATATACTATATTTTATAGTCTGTACTATATTTTATACTCTATAAAATATACTATACTGCTTTTTCTTCCTCAGTAATGCCTGGTTGTCAAAATATTTATGTCACCGTATTTGCTTCGTTTCTGGGTTGTATAAAATAGCTATCCATGTGGTGCCTGCATGGCTCAGTTGTTGAGTGACTGCCTTTGGCTCAGGTCATGATCCCAGGGTCCTGGGATCAAGCCCCGTATTGGGCTTTTTGCTCGGCAGGGAGTCTGCTTCTCACTCCCTCACTCCCCCTGCTTGTATTCCCTCTCTAGCTGTGTCTTTCTCTGTTAAATAAATAATAAAATCTTTAAAAAATAAAACAAAATAAAGTAGCTATTCCAAGTGACCTAAAAAAAAAAAAAAAAAGGGTTCAAAGGTAAAATGATGGAACCATGGCACTGATATGTCCTGCACACTTTCAAGAACAAATACAGACAGTAACTACTAGCCAGCAGTCAACGATGCCAATTAGCGTCTCCTGTTTCAGCCTGGCTACAGCTTGCCTTGAAACTCACAAACCTCTCATTTCCCTGGCCTTTCAGGATGAACACAGTTATGTGGCAAAGAAAAGATTCATTTTTTACTTATTTATCAAGAAAAATGCTCTAAATATAGAACCATTCTTATTAGTAATAATCTAGGGAGTAGAAAAAAGCATGCAGTCTTTTCCTTTTCCATATTTGCAGTGTCACTGAAGAGGCCAAACTTATTTTGATTTGTAAACAATAAAATTTAATATGGAAACCTCTGCAGACCGTGTGTGTAACTCTAATTACCTATTTTTAGCTGCCATTCACAATAACATTTTGGAATAGGCTTATTAATTCACAATGTTTATTTCCTTGACACTACAGCTCTCCAGATAAAGTATAATCATTTAATTTTCTTTATAATATGTTCTTATGATGGCTCCTGCTTTTTAAGGGTGATTTCAAGCAATTTTACCACTCAATTACATATGATTTTGGACAGGCTTAGTATTTTATCATTGACTATTTTGGATTCTATGTAATCTCATTCATTTCTTCAAAATTCCAAAATTCTTTTGAACCATTATCTTTAAATCTCTCTCCTTGTATGAGCCTCCTGGCTAACACCGGTCCCTTTCTTTCTTCCAGAATGTATTACTGGAAATATAAATAACATTTACTCTTTATCTGGAGGCAATGGATCAAGAATCAACTTGTAATTTCCCTACCCTCCTCCTGCTCGCCTTCTGAGAAGCCCACGGTGCTCAGGATTATTTTGGCATTGGCTGTAGAAGCATCATTTGCTAAAGGCAAGAATGTTCACTCCATATCCTTACCTTAAGAAAATTTGTTTTTCCCTCATGGTATCTCTTTGCTCAAAATATCCGGGTGTCTCCAAACAGGAGATGAAGCCAGCAGGCTCCTAACCTCCCCACAGAGATTTCAGATGGGGCCGATTTCACCTTCCCTCAAAAGCTCTCCTCTGGGCATTGGAACCTTGCCACAGCAGACCCAAATACCTTAACGGTTTTTGGCCCTGACCCAGAGGTTTTCTTCTGAACCCTCATTTTCTTGGATAATTTTAAATTCCATGAAAATCACCCAATCAACCTTTGCTTCACATTTTGATGACTTCCTATATTCCAACAACTCCTATTGCTATGCTAATAATTCACTCCCAGGACTGCTCTGAGGAGCTTGGTTCCTGGAACTTCTTCACCTCTGACATTTTACAGTAGACAATCTCACTCCCTGGGGGGGGAAGGGGGGAGAGGGAAGCATACTTCTGCTCTTCCCCTCCCCACCTTCCTAAGAAGCCTCCAGACCAGCCACCCTCCCTCTCTCCCCGTTCCTCAGCCACTGAGGGCGCCCTCTCTCTAGCACATGCCTTAGAGTCAAGCATTCTGGCTACACATGCTGATCACCACCCATCTCTCTCTGTCCTGGAATGAATGCACCCATCTGTTTTCTCTCTTCCTCTTCCTATCGCACTGGCCCTACCCAAGGAGAATCTGACCATGTACTGATGGACCAACAATGGGACTCTGAATTTCCTAACTTCAGCTATGTACTGGTTCTTCACTGTCAGGTATTCATGACAGAGCCTTTGCCACTGAAAACATCTAATAATCCTAGGGCAGCAGGAGAGCATAATGCCAGGTTTTATCCCAGGATACCAAATATACTGCATCAATAACCACCACAACCCTTGGGCAGTTACTTAACCTATCTGTGCCCCATATATCCTCACTTGTTAAATGAAATAGCATACTGTCTCCATCAGATGGTCATGTGTACAGAATGAGATAATGCATCCCTATATGTGTGTACACACACACACACACACACACACACACACATCAATGAAGATGGTCAACCTGTACACTTATTATTATTTCAGTTTTATGGCCAAGATTACTGAGACACAATATCACATAGCTGGTAAATAGTAGTGGAAGTTCAAAGGCAGGTCTCCCTGCTTCCAAAACACATGCTTTTTTCAATGCTATTTCCACACCATCCTCTTGCTACTCCACAGGGGAGGAGTAAGCCCATCAGTAAACCCAAACCCTCGGGTTTGTAACAAGGCCTTGAGAGGGCTCAGCTGACAGATGCACTGGGCATGAGAAATCCATAAAGGATTCCAAGGATGCTCAAGAAGGAAGACTCATAATTTCATTTTATGTAAAAGGTGGCGCTTCACTGTGTGTTTTGTTCATTCATTCTGAGATATTCTTCTCTACAGTCACTACCTTCCACAGCAATAAAATTGCTTTGTCAAGAAAGGAGTCTTCATGAAATGTCACCGTACAAGTTTGAAGGGAAAGATCTATTTGAATTACCTTGTTTAAACTGAACGGCTATGATCTTTTATTTTCAACAACAAACATTAAATTGGTGTCAACTTATTTCATACTTTTTCTTACTAAAACGTGTCTGTAATATCCCCATAAATATTGCTTAAAATTTAAATAAATTTTTTTAATAACATGAAAATTGCTCTACTGCAGAATATAGTTTGTTTCTGCCTGCCCAGTTTCAAGTGCCCTCCATTAGGGTAACAGTTTCCGGATTTGTCTTTAGCCACTCTCCCAGACTCTGGACCACCAGGTCCGCTGGAGTTAATGGTGCTGATTGGCTCCGGGGGTGAGCACATGACCCAGACCTGGCCAATGAGAAACCTACCTTCCCTGGCTCATTAGTTGATTCAGAGGTAGGCACATGACCTCAAGCTGTGGCAGAAAGAGCCCGAGTCCTAGGGCTCGGTTTGGATTTGGATCATACCACTAGGAAAGAAAAGCTCTTTTTCCACAGGAGTGATTAAGCTGATAAGAGATAAGAGACGACCATCTCCATCACCACTTGGGGAAAGCTTCCTAAAAATGAAGCCCAAGATAAGAAAGCAGAAATGAGTTTCTTCCTGTGATTTGATCACCTGGATCCAGCTGTAAGTGGGGCCAAGCCCCTGGGTTTTCCATTACACCCGCCAATAAATTCCTTTTTGTTTGTTTGGGACAGTTTAAGCTGGACTTCTGCCATTTCCAACCAAAAATATCCCAATGCAACCTATTTGTGCCATTTCACTGAAATAAAATAAAAGCATGGTTGATTTTTCCAGATTTGTGAAAGCAGCCACATATCATCACATTGAATTCATGTCTGTTTTGTTTTGCATGTTACAGCACTGTGATTTAATTTTGAAGAGACAGAGGAAGAGAGAATAAGATTCACTCGCTGATATGCATGAGTCTGTGCTATGGTGATTAAATTTCTATACAAGCGTACCTCAGAGGTAATGCAGGCTAGGTTTCAGACCACAGCCATAAAATGAATCATCACAATAAAGAGAGTCACATGAATTTTTTGGTTTCCCAGTGTACATAAAAATTATGTTTTTTATAACTTCTCTACACTGTAAGCTTATTAAGTGTACAATACGTCTACAGAAACAATGTATATACCTTAATTAAAAAATACATTACAGCTAAAAAATGCAAACAATCATCTGAAGTTTCAACAAGTCGTAATCACCAATCACAGTTCACCATAACAAACCTAACAATGAAAAAGTTTGAAATATTGTGAGAATTACCCAAACGTGAAACAGACATGAAGTGAGCAAATACCGTTGGGAAAAGGGCTCCAACAGACTTACCTGACACAGGACTGAGGCAAAGCTTCAGTCTGTAAAAAATGCATTATCCGCAACAGGCAATAAATCGAGGCACAATAAAAGGGGGAGTGTGCTCGTGTGTCTTTACCCCTGCTACCCTCCTCATCTCAAGTTTCTAAAGTTAACCTTGTCAGTTGTTGAGCCTTCCTGCCTCTTCTGGGATTCACTTTCGTCACAGATCCCCCTCCCTGACAGATGACCCCCTCCCCAAACCACCCCCAAGGCTCCCTCCACTGATTCCTACCCTCAAGTCCACAGGTGTGTAAAAACTAAATAGAAAAAACAAAACAAACTTCCATATACAAAATCATCCATACACCCACCTGAGCAGAAGCAGAAGAAATGAAGAGATGGAAGAAAAGTGTGTAAAATGTTAATAGTGCCTATCTCTGGTGGGAGATAAAAGCCGATGTTTTCTTTAAAAAAAAAAAAAAATTATTTTCCACATTTTCTAGGTATTCCTTTTCTAACAGAAATATATTTTAAAAAATGCTTCCTCTTTTTTTGGTAGCTTTTTAAAAGTTTTTACGTCAATTCCAGTTAGTGAACAGACGGTGTAATATGAGTTTCAGGTGCACAATACAGTAATTCGACACTTCCGCACATCTTCAGTCTGCTAACTTCCTTCCCTCCCCTACTGACAAATACGAGAAAATGAAAGGCTCCGCCCGCACCACTTCCCTGCTCCTCACCCACTTCCACTTTCACTCAGTTATACTCACGCCCCTTGATGGTAACTACAGTCCCCCAGGTGCCCATGTGGGCACCACACCACGCCCAGTGGCTTCTCTTCCCCCTTTAGCCCGGCTGACCTCATTGGATTATCGGCCATCCCTTCCCTTGGCTCAGGTTTGAAACCCACAGTGTGATCCTCAGACTTTCCTCTCCTTTCCTTCCCTGTTCCATCATTCAGCAAATCTTCATCATAATCCAAGCGTACTTTGAACACATCAGCTCTTCTCTCTCCCACTGCTACTGCCTGGGGTCGGTCCCTCTGCTGGCCTCACCGCCTTCCCTCCCTGTGCCTCCACCCTCCCCCAACCTCACATACCTCAGGGTTTGGGAGTTAGCACTCTAACACTCAAATATAATCATCACATCTCCCGACCTTAAAATTCCTAATGGCTCTTGAATGCGTACAATATCGAGTGGAATTACTGGCTCAGCACCAAAGGCCCTTTCCCAAGCCAGTTTCAGTGCCATGGTCTCATCCCTCATCTCTGCGGATCCTGCCCCACTGGATCCAGACCAAACCACAGGCCTCTTGCAGGACAGCTGAGGCTCTCTTACACCCAGGAACCTCTTGTCCTGCTCTTTCCTTTGCTCTGGGCTGCCATTCTCCTTTCTCTGCACGAACTCTTATTCATCCCTCAAGACCCAAACTGGCATTCAATTTCGACTATCTCAATAATTAGCACTTATCACGCTGTATTTTGGTCCCCAGTAGACACTAACTCACTTAATGGCAGAAGTGCCATTTTATCTGTCATTATATCCTGGCTTCTTGCTTCTAGAAAATTGGCAATTAAACAGGAAAGAGGAGAGAGAGAGTAAAAATCACAAACCTTCCCTAGAGAATGGATTTTGTGTTACATTAAGAGAGTATCTACAGTATTTCTCTCCTCTAAAAAATTCCCCCCCACCAAAGACTTATGTTGCCTGTATAATATGGTGGTGACTCTATGTGAGGTTGTGTACTTCTTAGTATTATGTGATTTTGGCCACCTCTTTTGGCTTGGGATCAGTCTCTCTAGATTAAAAAAGAAATTTTTAGATCTTCATAAAAAAGTTTAAATTGTCTTAATTTCTTAGCTCCCTGTTCACTCATAATCAAGACTTAAAAATCTATACCTTCATCTTAAAAAAAAAAAGAACACATTTGAATACACCTTTTGTGTAAGAAAAAATATTATAATATTCTTTTAACTTTTTCTAGTTTACTACATTTATTTCTAAAAGGATGAACTATTAAGTAAAATTCTATCTTCTTGGGACATACAATGAGGTGTATATAGTTACAGAAAATGTAAATCTAGAGAATTCAGGATTTTGAAAAGTAATTAAGTAGCATCTCACATCGTGGAATAGTTCATTTTGTTGATAATGGCATCATTAAATTTTATTAGAAATTTCCATGCCTCTAAAAGAAAGAAGTCAAGACATCAATCACTCTTTGAATAGAAATGATGGGATCCCTTAGCCACTGTTCATTAAACACCACATTCAAAACACAATACTAGTAACTATGGGAGACATTCAGATGAGTAAGACATTTCACTTCCCTCACTGCCCAAGTGGGTCAAGAAGATAAATAACCACAATATAAGCCCCAAATAATGTGTCATAAGAAAAGTGCAAAAATGCCCTAAAAGTTCAGAAGAGACATTCTGTCCAATTGAGAGATCCAAGAAACTCTTCTTGCAAAAAGCAAGATGGACGCCCTGAAGATTAGCTAGCATTTTTTTTAACAAATAGAATTGAGAAAAAGGCCATTCCAGTCAGAGGGAATAGCAAACACAGGGGCAGAACATGGGAGGCCAGTTTGGGTCCCTGTGAGAGGTCTCAGATGGCAGGACATCAGCTCACTCCAACTGCAAGGTTTCCTTCCACCCCATGCAGAGTCTGTGAGAGAAAAGCTGAAAACATAAATGGTTTTCCTGTTCCCAAAGGATTCTGGACTCTGTCTAGCAGGCGATGGAGAATAACTGCACGTTTTTTGACCAGAGGTCCTACAAGGCCAGCGGAGTGCTTGAGATAATGGAATCTGGCAACAGTGTATAGAAATGGGAGGAGGAGGCTCATGGAGAGACCCAGATACTGCAATGAAAGAAACAAGGCAAGGCTCTGAACTGATGGTTGTTACATGTTTTTGTAATAAAGTCAAATGCTGCACCCAGGAGTTTGAAACAATGTATATTGCTTCTTGGGAACCTAAAGTTCTATAGAAAATACATATTTAACTCCTGAAAAACAATCCCAGTCTCATCTTCTCTGAATTCCTAATAATAATAATAATAATAATAATAATAATAATAAATCTGACTCCATTTTTGATATTTGACCACTGACAGCTTTCTAGTCCAACCACTCCTCCTTCTGCCTCACATCAGTGCAAGCTGATTAGAAAGCCCCGGAATTCCTTCCTTTGTGCTGGTGGGAACAATAAAAATCAAGCAACTTCTCCCCATGCACAGGGGCCCTCAACTAGCCCCACTCCCAACCACAATAAAAACCAAAGCCTCCCGCCTCCCCTTCCTTCACTCAAGATGAATGGGCCAGCTGAGTGCCTACCCTGCCGCCCCAGAAAGCCTTATTATATGTGAGTAAGAAATCTTCATGCCCTCCTTGCTGTGTGTGTGTGTGTGTGTGTGTGTGTGTGTGTGTGTGTGTTGTGTGTGTGTGTCACCATCAGTCTTAACATCCAAATCAACTATGGGTGGGTGGGGTAGGGGTCCATCCACTCTCCACAGAGTAACCACAAACACTTTTTTCTTTTAACATATAATGCATTATTTGCTTCAAGGGTACAGGTCTGTGAATCATCAGACTTACACAATTCACAGCACTTACCATAGCACATACCCTCCCCAATGCCCATCACCCAACCACCCTATCTCTCCCTCCTCCACTCCAGAAACCCTGTTTGTTTCCTGAGATTAAGAGTCTCTTTTTTTTTTTTTTTTAAAGATTTTATTCATTTATTTGACAGAGAGAAACACAGCCAGAGAGGGAACATGAGCAGGGGGAGTGAGAGAGGGAGAAGCAGGCTTCCCACCGAGCAGTGAGCCCGATATGGGGCTCGATCCCGGGTCTCCGAGATCGTGACCTGAGCCGAAGGCAGTCGCTTAACCAACTGAGCCACCCAGGCACCCCAGATTAAGAGTCTCTTATGGGGTGCCTGGGTGGCTCCCGTGGGTTGGGGCCTCTGCCTTCAGCTCAGGTTATGATTTCGGGGTCCTGGGATCAAGGCCTGCATCAGGCTCTCTGCTTGGCGGGGAGCCTGCTTCCTCCTTTCTCTCTGCCTGCCTCTCTGCCTACTTGTGATCTCTCTCTCTGTCAAATAAATAAATGAAATCTTTTTTTTTTAAGATTTTTATTTATTTGACAGAGAGAAACACAGCCAGAGAGGGAACACAAGCAGGGGGAGTGAGAGAGGAAGAAGCAGGCCTCCCGCAGAGCAGGCAGCCCGATGTAGGACTCGATCCTGGGCCTCCGGGACCATGACCTGAGCCGAAGGCAGTCACCTAACCAACTGAGCCACCCAGGTGCCCCTAAGTGAAATCTTAAAAAAAAAAAAAGAGTCTCTTATGGTTTTTCTCCCTCCCCCGTCCCATCTTATTTCATTGCCCCCCTATCCCCCACCACCCCCCATCCTGCCTCTCAAATTCCTCATATCAGAGAGATCATATGATAATTGTCTTTCTCTGATTGACTTATTTCACTCAGCATAATACCCTCCAGTTCCATTCATGTCATTGCAAATGGCAGGATTTCATTCTTTTGACTGCTGCATAATATTCCTGTGTGTGTGCATGCATGTGCATAAGTGTGTGTGAGTGTCTGTGTATGTGTGAATCACATATTCTTTATCCATTCATCTGTTGATGGACATCTAGGTTCTTTCCATGGTTTGGCTATTGTGGACATTGCTGCTATAAACATTCGGGTGCACGTGCCCTTCGGATCACTACATTTGTATCTTTAGGGTAAATACCCAGTAGTGCGACTGCTAGGTTATAGCATAGGTCTATTTTCAACTTTTTGAGGAACTTCCACACTGTTTTCCAGAGTGGCTGCACCAGCTTGCATTCCCACTAACAGTGTAGGAGGGTTCCCCTTTTCCCGCATCCTCGCCAACATCTGTTGTTTCCTGATTTGTTAATTTTAGCCTTTCTGACTGGTGTGAGGTGGTATCTCACTGTGGTTTTGATCTGTATTTCCCTGATGCCGAGAACCACAAACACTCTTAAATAGTGAACTACTGTTCTAGATGAGGTGTGGAAAGATGCAGAGAAGGGGCATGATGGAAATACCAGGAGGGCTCTTGAGCTCCAGAAACCTTCCCTTGGGAGATGGCTGACCCTTGATTAAATGTCCTGTGGTGTAAATATCAACTCAGTATTGACTACCTTGAATGGTCATACGTATTCACTCAAATATCTAATCATCAGATTTAAAACAATCCAATGTGTATCTGGGACATGCGTGGCCCTGCCTCTCCCCACTGGCTCACTCTAACACAGAGTCACAAGAGCTATGTGCTTATTAATTAACTCTCCCACATCCACTTGCCTTCAATTAGAAGAAATCTCAGCACAAGTGTAGAAGCACAATTAAATGTTCCCCTTGGTTAAAGTTCTGACTTACAGTGCTAGGGCAACTGAAAGGCAGAATAAATAATAAAGGAATAAATAATAACACAATCATATTCTTCAAATAGCACTTTAGTTATAAACTAGATGATAATCTTGATTCCTGTATCTTTTCAGGCACACGGACAGCTAGTGAAAGGTCATGAAAAACAGTGTCTTCTTCAAAAAGAGTTTAGAAAATCATAATATTAACTACTTACACATCTTTAGCTGCTTCTGCAGGGCCTGGGGAGGGAAAAAAGGTTTGCATTATTGTGACAGAATCACAACAAAAATGTGAAGCCCAATACCCATCTATAATAATCTTCCAGAAGAGACAAGTTAAAAATATGACTTTTAAAAAGATTGTTTCAAAAGAAAGTAGGAAAATCATTACATTCAGATCTTACATTTTGAATTTTTTTCTGCCCATTTTTAATAATTCCTGTAAATTATAAGGCATCGGTTTTAGAAGGGATTTTGCAGATCACCTAATCCACTCCCTTCATTTTACAGATAAACTGACAGAGTCCGGAAATTTTTTCATTTCAAAGTCACACACCTTCTAAACTGTCCATGGCCTTGTTCTAAGTCACAAGGTGCACTGGTCACAGAGTAAAGAGAAGTTACAAGACAGAATGGAGGTGATACCCTCAGTCAGTTAGAAGTCTCGAGGACATGGGCCTAGCTCCACAGGGGGAGTTACATGCATTTCTAACTCTGCTCCTATTTACTACTGACCCCCTCCCCCACCTCTGCTTCTCACCAAATGCCAAAGTCTTGGGACCCCATGCCTGTCATTCATCACAGATTCTCCACCACACGAGGCTAGTCCCATTTCCGCACTTCCTCCCCACAGTGGCCTCATCTGAGTGACACAGGCCTTGGCTCCAAGGTTACTAGGTATGTAGGAGCATTAAGTTATTTTAAACCTCTTAAGACCTCACTTCCCTCCCTTGTGTCAAACGAGGATAATAAGAACATCTTTCTCAAAAGTTAATGTACAGCAGAGAGAATAAATGGAATGACCACTCCTGGGAGAGTTACTGAAAATGGAGCTGGGGAACACCTGGGTGGCTCAGTCGGTTAAGAGTCTGCCTTTGGCTCAGGTCATGATCGCAGGGTCCTGGGATCAAGTCCTACACCGAGTTCCCTGCTCAGAGGGGAACCTATTTCTCCCTCTCCCTCTGTCTGCCACTCCCCCTGCTTATGTTCTCTCTCTCTCTGACAAATAAATAAAATCTTTAAAAAAAAATTTTTTTTTTAATGGAGCCACAAGGACACTGAGGAAGCAGGGCTCATGCACATCTTCTGTCCCAAATTCTCAGAAGTTTTTTGCTAAACTCCACCTAAAGCCAAGACATCTACTTACATCATAACAGACAGAAATGGACTTTCTAACTCAAGCACTAGCAACCAATCACATGTAGTTTAACGTAACTATACTTAAACGAGGACCAAATACCTTTTCTTCAAAACAATTTATGTAAATCTTCTCTTTCCTCTTTAAAAACTCTAAGCTCCGGGGCGCCTAGGAGGCTCAAGTGGCGAAGCATCTGCCTTTGGCTCAGGCCATGACCTCCAGGTCTTGGGATCAAGTGCAGTGTCAGGCTCCCAGCTCAGCAGTGGGCCTGCTTCTCCCTCTCCCTCTGCCTGCTGCTCCCCCTGCTGGTGCCCGTTCACTCGCTCCCGCTCTCTCTCAAATGAATAAATAAAAATCTTAAAACAAAAAAACAAACAAACCTCTAAGCTCCTTCGTCTCTCCAGAGCATGTTTTCAGCTTTGGTCGAGTCTCCTGCATTGCAATCCATGAGACCCCAAAGGAACACACATATGTAATTTTGCAGCCTGCAGTTTTGTCTTTTGTTATTTGACATGACTGTGAAGATTTTTTTTAAAGATGCATGTCAACACTTAGCGCAAAGTCTGGTACCTAAAAATAGCTCACTAAATTGTTATTATTAGCAGTCAATTTAATTAAAAATTAATATCTCAATTTCGGTATCTATGGAATGTGAATTAAAATAACCTCTGCCCCAGTCATAGAGAGGTGAAAATAAAGAAAGATGTGCTCCACAGTAAGCCAATAAGCCTGCAGAAAATTATTGCCAAACCTGCAAGAATTGTACTCTGGTGATATTAACTAAAGATCTATTAATTCTGCAAATCAAAGCAGAGGGCAAAGATAATGAATCCTATGCCTCAAACAAATCCTGGTAAGGCTCTGACCAAACCATAATTTCATAACAAACCTCATTCCTTTCTTTAGGGAAGATTAACATTTCTATGTCACAGCTATCATTAAAATTGTATAAATAAAAATTGCTTTGGGGCACCTGGGTGGAGCAGCCAGTTGAGAGTCCGACTCTTAGTTTCAACTCAGGTCGTGATCTCAGGGTCCTAGGATCGAGCCCCGCGTCAGGCTCTGCGCTCAGCATGGAGTTTGCTTGAGATTCTCTCCCTCCCTCTCCCTCTGCTCCTCCCACTCATGCTGTCTATCTGTCTGTCCGTCTGTCTCTCTCTCAGATAAATAAATACCTTCTTTGGAATCTGAGATCCTAAAACAAAACAAAATCCTAAAATTAAAAAAAAAAAACTTGACATAAGAACAGAGGAGGGTTTTAACAGGAAAAAATAAGCAAAGAATGAGTGCCACCAAAAACCTGTGCAGATGAATGTTTTATTCCAGAGTCAAAACAGGCATGAGAATCTGGAAGACACTCTAAAAAGAAGGTAATATCCTGATTTTCATATTTTTATGTTCATGGAGAAGTACACAGAACGTCCTGGGGTTTTGTCATGGACAGGGGATGGGAGAGCCAGAGGGGTCAGAAACTTTGATTCTACAAAGTCTTACAGAGAGAAAAAAACAGAGACCATAAGAAGGACAATGAATCTTCTGCAGAGGGATGAAGGGCCATCGAATAGAATCCACAGAGAGAGTAGAGGGGACAGAAGCCATCCCACTCCATCTCAGGGAGGGTCCCATGGTGGCAAGGACCCACACAAAGTCCTTGCTCAGATCATTCAAAGGTCACGAAATCACTGTTTTGGTTTCTTTGGGCACATAAAGGCAGCTGAGAAGACAAAGCACCAGTCATGTGTGTTTGACTAGTTTCTTTCTTTCTTTTTTCTTTCTTTCTTTCTGTTTTTTTTTCTTTTTTTTTTTTTTGTTGTTGTTGTTATTGTTTGACTAGTTTCAAAACAGCAACATGTTGTCTAATGAGTACTGACTTTAATCAGCCACCAGGAACCCTCCATCCACTTCACCTGATTGCTCCGGTGCCCATCACACTCAGAGCTTCTTCCCTGCTGAGGTCACCATGTAGCACCCCAGCGGGCCCCATCCAAAAGGAAATCAGCACACCATTTCTTCTGTTCTCAAATGTCCCTCTATTTAATACATGCAGTGGTGAGGTGGGCAAAGACATCAGAAACACTGTATCAGGTATACACCTGTTGTAATATGTGCTCCATTTTTTACTAAAGGGGGGAAAATGTGCATCTTAGAAGCAAGGTAGCATGGTATTATTAATGATAAGCTTATAACCAGGACAGGTAGAACATGACTCCCCAAAATACAACTTCTCAGTTTGGGGGGAAATGTGCAATTGTTGAAAACCTTGGAAAAACTATCAGAATATATAGGTATATAAAATGTAAAATATGTTTGTTCTGCAAAAGCATAAAATTAATAAAGAGAAGAGAAATCATTATTATCCTCAATACAACCTTGTAATCACACTTCACCTATACATTAACTGTAATTAACCAGATGGATATCTCTACTCTAAAGAAATTATGCAAGAAAACACTTTATCAAGAACAATTCAGGGGTCCTGGGTGGCTCAGTGGGTTAAGCCTCTGCCTTGGGCTCAGATCATGATCTCAGGGTCCTGAGGTCCTCGGGTTCTCTGCTCAGCGGGGAGCCTGCTTCTTCCTCTCTCTCTGCCTGCCTCTCTGCCTACTTGTGATCTCTCTCTCTCTGTCAAACAAATTTAAAAAAAATCCTAAAAAAATAAAGAACAGTTCAGATAGTGGCAAAATCCCATTTGCTTTAAGATGTGTTTATGGTTCATGTGACTTATCCTTTGCTAAACAAATATTTATAATGGCTTCTAATTCTTTCCAGTCCCCCGGGATGGAGTATGGATTCCTGTTAGCACCACTTCATTTCCTGCCAAAATGACTCTTTACTGTTTAAACATAGTTTGATGTATTAATATCATGGCTCAGAAGAAGCAGAGATGGGGAAAAGGTAATACTGCTTCTTATAGAATGAAAGCACCACAAAGTACGTAAGACTAAAGATTTGATGACTAGTTTCCAAAACTGTCTGAAGGATGATAATTCTAAGGATCTTGCTAAAAAAGAGAGTGGGGGGAGGCTTGCTCTCAGAAAAGTATTATGCGCAGTTTCAGTGACCAAAAAAAAGGTAATTATAAAAATGGTTCAAAAAAAAAAATGGTTCGAGGTAAGGAAGAACATTTCCTTCTGAAGGTAGGAAACAGCTAAACATTGTTGGTTATTCAAAACACCATTTCACCAAGACTGTGTATACTTGGCACACTTCAAAAGGTTTTAATATTTTGTTCGTGAGTCTAAAAGCCAAAAGTCTCAGTCACTTAAAAAGGCATAGAAAAACCCAAATTATTCAAACGCTCAAAAAACTTAATCTGATATTGTGAGGTTATAGAATAATATTTGGGCTCTGTCCCCTTTCTGGCACATAACTTCTAAAATCTTTGGGATCTCCTGAGTGATAAGGATAATAGGAGCCTCTCTCATTCTAATGAAGGGACTCCTAACAGGGCCCAGGATAGCTTCAGGATGGGGTCTGCTCACCAAAAAGGCCAAGCCTTGTTAGAAGCTTGGTGCTGTTGACTCCTCAGGGGAAAGGAGATGAGCTGGAGATTGAGTTAATCACCAATAGCCAGTGAGTCCTTCAATCACACGTATGTAATGAACCCTCCATAAAGCCCTAAACACTGAGGCTCTGAGAGCTTCCATATGGCGTGAGGATGGCACTCCCCAGCCACATGGGGCCAGAGATTCCTGCGCTCAGGACCCTTCCAGACATCACTCTATGTCCATCTGGCTGTTCATTTGTGTCCTTTATAAATAGTGAATTTCAATCCAAAAGTAAAGTGCCTTCCTGAATTCTGAGCCATTCTAGTAAATTATCAAATCTGAGAAAGGGTGCTGTGGGAACCCCCAAGTTCGTTGCCAAGATGGACAGAAGTGGGAGTCATCTGGGGACCCAGTACTTGTGCCTGGTGTCAGAAGTGAGGACATGTTGGGCAACCTTGCTTACTTACTCCGGGTAGTGTCAGAAGTGAAGGGCATTGTGCGACTCCCAGTGGGTATCAGCAAATTGGAAAGTTGGACTGTATCAGGAGGGGAAAAAACTCAGACTTCATATTTTCTAACGTGTTCTAGAAAAATGCAGTGTCTTAAGAAGTAAATGAGCCTCTAATCAACCTTGAAGTGCCCTCTGGATCACACACCAAGACTGAATCATACAGCACCTGCTTCAGCAAATAAAGATTTGCACTCCAGGTATAGTCTGTAAGTTATATTTCCTAATTGTCTAATGACCTCCCCTCCCAAATAACTACAGGAAAACCTTCTGTATTAGTTTCATAAGGCTGCTGTAACATCCCTGAAGACTATGTGGCTTAAAACAACAGAAATGAATGCTCTCGGGCTTTTGGAGGCCAGACGCATAAAATCAAGGTGTCCGTGGATCCAAGCGGCCACACCCCTCTTGCATCTGGTGACAGTGAGCTGGTTCCCTGGCATCCGTTGGCCTGTGGCCACAGGGTGCACACTCACCGCTCCACCCACGTCCCCACATCACCCTCTCTCATGAGTCTAAAAGCCAAAAGTCTCAGTCACTTAAAAAGGCATAGCAAACCCAATTTATTCAAACCCAATTTTTTTTTCATTTTTTTTTATTGTTACTAAAAATTTTTTTTTCCAGTGTTCCAAGATTCATTCCCCATTCCCCACCAAACCCAATTTATTTATCAATGGACTTAGGGCCCACCCAGATTATCTCAAAATCCTTAATTACATCTGCAAAAACCCTTTTTCCAAATAAGATAAGATTCACACATTCCAAGGATTAGGACAGGGACACCTTTTAGAGGCCACCGTTCAACCCACTAAACCTTTGTATCCCTGTCCTCTCCCTCCAAAACCAGAAATTCTCTTTTAAAAGGAAATATATAGCAAAATTAATATCGGGGGGAGGGATCAAATTTAATGCAACATATCAGACACCCCACAAACAAATTGTATTCCTAGTGCAAAACTGTATTCCTAGTGCATGATAAAGCCAACCATGTGTAAAACAGTACACGGGGTCTGTGGTTTTAGGTAGATAGAAAAAACACCTCGGTTCCTATAAGCAGATAGATGCTCCTTTCCACCTAATTGTTCTTACAAATTAAGAAGAATGAGCTGTAGTGCCCAGTATGTTTTCAACATTGTTCATATCAGTACACTTACCATTTTGAGTTTCCTCCCACATGCCAGATTCTAATATAAAGAAAAGATCTATCTCTTTAAAGAAAAGTCACATACGTTTCTACCTTTGAAAACTAGTGTACTGACGCCTTTTTTCATCCTGGTCCTATTACACTATATGGAATCTATGTTAATGGGCTGGAAATAGTCACAAGTAAATGAATTGCTAAGATACAGAGTAAATCGTATTTCTATCTTCCGACTGAGTGCTGATAATTTAAGCACGTGTGCCAAAAAATAAAATTATGGATACGAAGAATTTCTAAAAAGCACTAAAGATTTTTAACTCACTCTTCTCTCAGTATAAATGATCAGAAACATAAATGATTATGGCTCTTGTGGGAAATAATAAAAATATGCAGCAATGTCTTACGCTTTATTTCTTTTGTAAAAGAAAAGGCCCTCTGAGAATTGTATAAACATAACTTCAGAAAAATAAACAAAATTCTCTTTAATTTTGACAGCTCACGATGTCTCCTCTGACCCATAATAGTTCCAAAACTATGTCATAGTCTCAGTTTGGCCAAAAGAAGTAGAAAAACAGCTCTTGGTTCACAAAGCAATGTTATTTTTCAAGGAGCCAATAAAAGAACTAGATTTGTAAGTCATTTTTTTCAATAAGGGACAAAAAAATTCAGGTCAATGTGTCCTAGAATTCTAAAATTCTGTTCATGAATATGGAAACTCCTGCAGAAAATCTCTTCGTTTGCAAATGGTTTTTGTTGAACAACTACACTTCAGGGAGTTAAAAATTAATAAATAAAGACAGCCACAGAAAGACAGACATTAAGGTACGGCCGTGACATCTGGCTGCTGTAGTATAATTCAAGCCATGTCTACACTGAGCGGTACGGGGCCTTGTGGCTGAACTGAATACCTCATTGAGGTCACCTTCACAACCCCTGCATCTGGCCACAAGGTCAGTTCCGGGGAGCTGGGACGCATGTACATCCCGATTCTGTCTCACCGGTGATAAATGCCCCAACAGAGGATTCCCACATCTCCTGTCATTCACGGTCACTTCCAACATGGAACCTCCAAGAATGTACTGATCACCTGTCTCTTCCTACCTTCCCTTTAGAGGCAGGAGAATCTTCCAGTTACCCAGGCAGGCATTAGTTTGGGTTCATATTTATTCCTCCCTCCCATGCAGCCCATCCTCAGCCTGGCTGTCCCAGGGGTCTCTGGCATCAATGCCTCCAGGCCCTTCTCATTGCCCTGCTGTATGCCCACTCTTTCCTTCTACACCAGTTACAAAAGTCTTTCCCTATATTTAAAATACACTGCATAGTGAGTACTCACAATATACAAGGCACTGTTCTAAGCTGTTACATTAACTCATATTGGAGTTGGTTCTATTCTTAACCCCCCATTTTACAGTTGAGAAAACTAAGGTACAGTTTAAGCAAGTTGCCCAAGGTCACACAGCTGATAAACGACAAAAGCAGGAATTGGACTTGGCCCTCAACTCCCAGGCATGGTTTTCCCGCCTGTCGTCCTCATCCTCCATTCTACCCACTCTTCCTTGCCAAAACCCTATAACCAACGTAAACTACTAAAGCCAGTCAGGCAAGACTCACTGCTCTGAAATGCATGGAGCCCATCTCTGTCCCTGTGATTTCACACAGCAGGAAGAATGCCCTCCCTTCCACTATCTGCTTATCCGAACATTACCTATTCTTTAGTAACAAATCAAATGCCACTTCTTTCAAGCAGGCTGTCCTGACTGCTTGAGGTTTTATTTTATTCTCTCAATTGCTGTATCAGTCACACAATTTAGGACTTCATTTTGCATCTTCGTTTCTCCGGTATGTTCGTTCATTCAACAACAACAAATTTCTTTGCCAGTTCATTCAACAACAACAAATTTCTTTGCCAAAATTCCATTGAAAGTTTGGATCCTAGTCTAGAGGCTGAGGGTACAGCTGGGAACAAGATGCAGGAGGCTCTCATGAGACCTACATTTGGAGGAAGGGAACAGAAGAGGCGATAAATAAATAATGTATCAGCTCTCCATCAAAGAGAGTTTCAAACAGAGAGAAAACAACAAGAGTCAGTTCAGCAAGTTGGAGGAATTGAAAGAAGAACGGTGGAGTTGGGGTCTGGGGGCAGCAGCAGGGAAGCAGCAGGAGACACACGTGACTTCTTGGATGATATCAACAAAATTTTATATCATGTCCTCCATATGGCCTGGGCTCATGCTACGCACAGTGGCAACATCTCAGTCCTACCAAACCATTTGTAGATATAAATTAAGGCTGGACCACAGAGCTACATCAAAAGAAGAGAATGCAATTATCTAGGTAATTGAGGATGAAAAGAAAACTAATCTAAATAATTGGACCCAAAAGGATTGTATTAACTCCCTGAGTACACTGACAAAATAGGATAAATAATTATTAAACTCCGCTTCTTCAGACTGTTGTTACATAAATAGCAGAAGAACCATTACAGAAACATTCTGATAATAAACTACACGGAGTTATGATCAGACAGTTGCCAGTTACATATCTCTGGTAGGAAAACCACATCTAAAAAATTCAGTCAGCTATCATGAGCAGATTACTCCTACAAGAAGTCCTCTGCTGCAAAAAATTTCTACAGCCTTAGCCTGCACTGACACAGGCTGTTGTAGACATGTAGTGCCATCTAAAATTTTAAAGGGATTTTTCTGGTTTACCTGAAAAGAGACTGTCTGGCTTACACTACAGACTTGCTTAGCCATCTGTATGTGTGAGTGTATAAAAGGGAACAACCAACCTGTTCAGATCATTAGCTCAAATGCAGGGCTGCACATTTCTCTGCCTAGTTAAAAACGATGTCTGATTGCTGAGAGAGTGAGGTGGGGCTGGAGAGCAGAGAGAAACAGATCAAGAGCTCCCTCCATTATAGAAAATGCAACACTTTTAAAATGGGTCATTTAAACTAGATGTTTCTCTATAGTTGAGGGGCTGGAACCTATGCAAGACAAATATACTGAATCTTCATTGAATGGAAAATATAAGAAGTCCTTCTGCTATAGTTCTGGGTTGGGGAAATCAAATTCCTACGTTTCGAGAGTGATCTTACTAAAACGTGAAAATGGAGAGAACTCTTATGTAACTGAATTTGTTCTCAAGACCCCATCAGGACCCACAGCTCAACTCCTCCCTGAAGCCTCCTGTGATTAAGCTATATTATTCATCATGTCCTGGGCACTTGTGTATCCTATCATACCTTGCCTTGCCACTATTCTCCAATGGCCAATCTTCCTACCTAGACTATCAGCTTCTCAAGAGCATGAAGTTTGATTTCGTCCAACCACCCACTGCTGGCTGCCCAAGCCTTGCCTTACAAGTTCTTAGCAAAGTGCCGTGCTCCGCAGGGAAAGGTACACTGGGTGTAAACTTACTGTTAGAAATCTTCAGGAGAAATCTAACCGGAATTAATCTAGGGCCTCAGTGATCTGGGGGCTGTTTTCTTATAGCTGTAGGATCATTTTACTGCAGATCAGTTTCTCCACCTATTGGACATACAGAATCCAATTTACTCAAGCACACGACTAAATATCAATTTGTCATATTAACCAATTTCACTAGACAAAAGCCAAGAAAGGGAATCAAGGGGTGCATGGGTGGCTCAGTTGGTTAAGCGACTGTCTTCGGCTCAGATCATGATCCCAGAGACCCGGGATCGAGTCCCATATCGGGCTCCCTGCTTGGCAGGAAGCCTGCTTCTCCCTCTCTCACTCCCCCTGCTGTGTTCCCTCTCTAGCTGTGTTTCTCTCTGTCAAATAAATAAAATCTTAAAAAAAAAAAAAAAAAAAGAAAGGAAATCATTCAGATAGCACAAGGAGAGGGCAAACAATTATCTCATTTTACCTGAATTACTTACAGAGTAAAACAGGGCTTATAATGGGGATTGTAGGTTTAAGGGTAATATTATAATGTGCTAATGCACCCTTTGGAAATAGATTTGCCATGTTCTTGTAGAAAAATGATCGGGGAAAGCCATTTCACCTTCAACATGGTAATATTCCACTACTCTATAATAATTACAGTTTGCATAGCAATTTCACTCTGTAACTCAGAAATGTGAAAGGAAAGGTCCCTCGCAACAACCAGCACAGGGCTGATGTCAAGCTTGAGCCTCAGTCTCCAGGCTCCAGGTTCAGCACCCTTCCCACCTTGTCTCTGTACTTTGTTATTTATGTATCTATGGCTGGCTGGCTGGCTGGACCCATTGATTGCTGAAAAGCTTAAGTGTAACTATTGAATTGTATGATCCTGGGAAATGTCAGAAGTTGGGCATTTAAGTACCAGGAGGGCAGGAACAACATTTATTTTTTTTTAACATTTCTTAATTATTTGGGGGAGGTGGAGCAAGGGGAGGAGCAGAGGGGGAGGGACAAGCAGACCCCACACTAAGCATGGAGCCCAATGTAGGCTCCATCCCAAAACCTTGAGATCATGACCTGAGCCGAAACCAGGAATCAGAGACTTAACCAACTGAGTCACCTAGGCTCCCTGGGGTGACATCTATTTAACACATTTATTTCATGCCACTTGAGCTCAGGTGGTTCACAAGTTCACAACTTTCTCGACAGCATACTTGATGCTGATATCAAAGCTCACATTCGAAAAATATTCAGATACCTTTGCCCTGTGGTTTATTTCTCTTCATCTTACATATTTCCTTTCTGCAACTAAAGTCCTACCACCAGCTGACAGAAAAATTTCAAAATAACAATGACCACATCCCAAAGCTAGCCAGCTGGACTCTAGCAAGGACGTGTTTGGGGAATGAGCTCTCAAAGAACAGGGCAGATCCATCAAAGAGGTGATGCAGTAAGTCCCCACTCATCATGTTCCCTCCTTAATGTTTTACAGTCTGCATCTCTATCTGGCACTTCCCTGAAAAAAAGCAATTTTTAGCAAAGAGCAAGCTAGAAGACGCAACAACACGCTCTTCCATGAACTGTCCTTCATAAACAGGATGCTCAACAAGAAGGCTTGCACTTGGGAATGGTTTTTTCAATTAACTATAACTCCTTTTACATAATAAGGGATGGGCACTTTGGAAGAAAAAGAAAAGGTCAACCAAATATCTTTAAGGAGATTCAGATTTTCCCATTTTCTGACATTACCATTTCTAAATTACCTTATCATCACTCTGATTTAGCAACAGTGCCCCTCCCTCCTACCCCCAAATTTGACAAGCAGTTCATTAATAAATAAAAACGTAAATGAACTAACCTAGCTCCACTTGAAAGGAAATGTTACAAATCCTTCCAATGATTTTTTAAAATGTAGATAACTGTTCTTAGCCTTTTAAAAGAGAGGGTGCCCATGCAGTGGATTGAATAGACCCCAGTGCGTGTTAGATTAAGAGACACACCGCCTGGAGCAGGTTTCCATGCAGAGCTTTCTGGCTGCTCTCAGAATCTCGTTTCCCCTTGTTGACATAAGATGCCAACTATGACAACTAACATATCTCACTGTTACATGAACGCAAATGATTTGTTCCCTGATGGCTCCCTGCATATCCTAAGGAGGAGAATTTCATTCAAGATGGTAAAGATTATCCGTGATAGATCAACTTTTTGTCAAATCATTACCTGCGTTCATTCACATGTGGGACTAGAATCCCACATATTTTAGTGTCTTCTCAGGAAAAACAGAATATTCCATGTGTGGTTACAGACAAAGAGGAAAAACAAACTTGGCCAATTCACAGACCACAGAGCAGATTTCTACTTCTGACCCCACTAAGTAAACGTCAAAATAAACTTTAAAATAAATAAACAAACAAGGCTTGAAATTTAAGCTCCATCTTCCACAGATGTCTGGGTTAGGGAAGTGACAGGCCCAAGGTCACCAAGATTGAGAGGGCATCCATGACAGTCTGCTAGGAAATACTGCAGCAAGAGTCTGCTGTTTGCATTTGCTGGGGGGTTGAGGGGGGGGGAATAGGATGCGGAATCTGATTAATCTCAGTTGGAGGAGATGGGAGTTCTTTAGGCCAGCAGATATTACTCAAAACAGATCCAGATTCATAAGTCAGGAGACACTAGCTGGGTTAAACGGGAAGTTTGTGTTTTGGAATAAGTCACTTGACACAAAGCCTGGCCCACTGAGGGAATCTAGGCGATCTCGCCTGCCATTCGACAAGATGAATGATGTAATAAAGTTTCAATATATTTTTCTAATGAAAAATATATAAACAGATCACTGCTAATATTAGAGCTCTGTCACACTTCTCTAAAGCATCCTTAATACTGCAGCTTCTTAGAGAAATCCTACGAGCAACCCAGCAGCTCTCAGGCATCAGGACAGACTCCCATGAATTTTCAGAGCCTGGCTCACAGTTCCTCCCAACCACCAGCACCACCAAAAAAAGTCCTGAATTGCTCTGCCGCACTTTCCCGTTGCAGCGCCAGGGTTGCAAAGGGCTGGCGGCAGGGTCTGCGGGACGAGAGTGGGAGGGGAGGGAGCGGATGCGGGCCACGACCAGGAATCCTCTCCGCCCGCTCCCCTCTCCCCCGAGGGCACCGGGCTCCCCGCTGCAGGGGAGCCCCGCCGCGCGTCCTCCCCGCGCACCCTCCGCAGGATCGCCCTGCAGACTCCCCACGTCCAGGCGTGACCGCCCCCGCGCGGGGGAAATGCCCCGCTTCGGGTCCCTCCAAAGCTGGCGGTCTGGCCCGCCCACTCGCCCCCCGCACAACCCGAAAATGGGGCTGGAGAGATAGGGTTGCGCGCCCTCCCTCCGCCGGGTCTCCGCCGGGTCCCCGCCGCGCCCCGCCGCCTCTCCCCCGGCCTCTCCCGCAGCGGCCGCCCGCCCCGCCGACTTCCCCGCAGCCCCCGAGTCCCGGCCCGAACCCCGCTCACCTCGGCCGGTGCTCGCACTGGTGGCGGTGGAGTTCCCGCAGCCCATCGCGCAGCGGGCCCGGGAAGCAGCGCTCGGGAGCTGGCGGCCGCGGGTCCTGGGGGCGGAGGCGGAGGCGGAGGGCGGTGCGCCCCGAACCGGAGGCCGGCGGGGGGCGTGCGGGGCCGGGGGGCGCGCGGGGCCTCCCCCTCCAGCCGCCGACGGGTGCGGACCAGAACGCGGGCCGGAAACCGCCCGGCACCCCTCTCCCTAGCGGCGGCGGGGGTCCCGGCCGGACCCACCCGTCACCTCGGCAACCGCGGCGACGCCCAATCCCCGGCCTCCTTCGGGCTCTCCGGCCGGGCATTGGTCGTCGTGAAGAGGGGGCGGGAGTTTAAAGTGGGTTGGGGGGCGAGGGCGAGGCTGGGGGCGTGGCCGGCGCGGGCTAGGGGCCAGGCGGCGGGGCCGGGGATGCCCACCTACCCACCTCCACGCCCTCTTTGCCTTTTCTTCTCCTCTTCCCCACCCCGCTTCAGGATGTGGGCAGGAGGGGAAGCGGCGGAAACACCCACTTTGCATATGGGCGCCTAATAAATGTTATCAATGATATTCAGGTCTGAAGTCAACACCGAAATCCATTTCTTCTTTAACAGAAAGCCAATGTAGTTCTGTTTCCCAATTCACCTTGACTGGGAAAGAGCATAAAGTCTTCCCTAGGTCGGTCATATTAGCCTACTCCAGTTTAACTGCACTTGCTGCAATTTCAGTAGCCTGCAGGACCTTCACTCATTTAAGGACGGAACTGTGAATTCACCTGGCACCTTTCAACCTAACACTTGGGCAAGTGTTACTGCAGTCAGACTGCTTGAGTTACAGCCCCTGCTCTGCCCCTAATAGTTGTGTGACCTCAGCAAAGTAAACTTAACCCGTTAGCGTATGGGTTGTTTTTACCCGTAAGATGGCAGAAATAACTCAGACACATGTAAACACCTAACACAGTGCCTGATCCCAAATCAGTGCTGGTTATTCTTGTTCTTAAGTCCTATTCGAACTGAATACTAATTCCCTGAAGGCAAGGACTATCTGGTTTATCCTAGTGTCCTCCTGGCTCATAGTACAGACTCAGTAAGTGTTTTTGTGAGATGAATTCAAGCCAGGAATTAAATCTCCATTTTAAATCCATTTAATATTTATAGAGATCCTAGCCTGTGCCAAGTCCTTTGTTAAAATTAAGTTCCAGTGATACAAACATGTAGGAGCCTGTCTAACCAGGCAGACAGATTATAAACAAATTAATTACAATATAGCAGGGATGTTAACAAAGGAATACAGGGTGCTACAGGAGCCCAGAGGATGCTGGGATCCTGGTTAAAAGACTTTTCTAAAACGAAACAGTCATATTTTCAACCTTGACTTGAACAGAGGCCCTGGTGGACTGGTGAATGGAGAGCATGGGGTAATGTTCTCATTCAGGATGAGAACTCAGAAAATTAGATATACTTGGTCCTGTCCTGAGACGGGAACTAATTCTTGGGCAAATAAGGGTGTTTCTGAATTACCTGACTTCTAGAAGCCCTGCTTCTCTACCTTGGCCTCCACCACCTTTGTTCAGTGGCTCCCCCCTTACAAATCCAGAGTTGGGGGGAGGAGGAGAGTACGAGGGGAGGACTATCAAGTAACCAAAGGAAATAGTCTTGCTTATTTCTGTGCTGACCCTGGACTCCAGTCCTAGGACACTTGCAGGAAAAAGAAAAACAGACCCTGACATCCGGTCAGTGGCCTGACCCCATGAGACCTTTGGGTTCTTCTGTTAAGCACAGTTACACAGAACCCCAATCTCAGACAGGGCCACTCTCTAACTTTGAGGCAGTTAGACCAAAAATAAGACCGCTCAGTAATGTTGTCTGAGTATAACAAAAACAGGATCGCTGGCAAACCATAAATAGAGCATCACTCAATCTTGGCTAACACGGATGGTCTGCCACATCTTTACCAGTTATAGTTTCGGCCCCATCCCAGATTTCCTGCCTCATAGATGAAATGTATTATGACTATCCCACCATAGAATTGTCCCTGCTTCCTGACAACACCCAATTCAGAAAAAAAGCAGTCCTGCTTTCTTAAGCCCCAACCATAATCACCTAACTTGAACCCAAATCCTAGAGAATCTTCTCTAACATCCCAATAGTAAGGTACTTCTTGATTCCCCTGTGATGTGCATTCTATTTCACTGCAAAAGCAATAAACCCAAACTTGCCCAGCTACCAGGATGTTCCTGGTGGATTTTGGCAGGGGGACATTGAGCCTCATTAAAGACATGTGCTCTGCCTTCTAAGCTTACAGAGTGTGTTCTCTATTCATTCTTTCAACAAACACCATTGAGTGTTTCCTTTGGGCTAACCACTTTCTAAATGCTTGAGGTGGAGCAGTGAGAGAGGGATGGAGGAAAAAATTCCAGTGGAGGAGATCAAAACCAAACAAAAGATAATTGTAGATGCTGTAAGTGTGTTGGAAACACAACAAAGCAGGGCACTGAAATAAGCAGTGAGGGGTAGAAGGAGAGGTGCTATTCTAGGTAGGAGCATCAAGGAAGATCTCTCTGAAGAATGGATATTTTAGCTGAGGTGTGACTGATGAGCAGAAATCAAACATGTGAAGGCCAAGCAAAGAGCATCCCAGGCAGAGGATATGGCAAGTGCAAGAGCCCTGAGGCAGGAACACGCTGAGTACGTTTCATAAATAGAGGAAAAGGCCAGGATGGCAGGACTAGAGCAAAGACGGAGAAGCGTAGTCGGGGACATAAGCCAGATCACACTGGACACGATGGATTTAGTGAGGAGTTAAAATTTTATTCAAAGGGCAATGCAAAGTCATTTGATGAGCCAAAGTATGCCAAGTTCCTTATAAACTTCCTAGTAAGTGCCCCATAAATGTCAGTCCTCTCCCTGATGTAGAGTGAAAGAAGTCTAGCATCTCCTTTTTTGGAATTTATTTTATTTTTCTAAACAACAGTTAATTGCGTCTGGGTGTTTTCAAAAACAATGAGTCAAAAGAAAATCATTAATGCATGTCTCATTTCCTGACTGGTCAGTTTAGGCTTCTTTCTTGGTCCTAGTTAAATGAGCTATTGTTTTCATTCCTCAAATGAAACTGATGTGGTGTGAGGGAGAGAGAAGATATGCGTGACTAAAATTGATCTGGCAAAGAAAAGAAAGCAAGACACAGGAGAACATGGAGCTAAATAAGTCTCAGCTTTCATGGTTTTTCTTCCATAACAGGTTCCCCACAAAAAGTTTGGCAGCCCAAGTTTAATTTTTGTTTTTCTCTGTTTCCCTGTTGACATGCTGTAAGATGGCTGCCTCAGCTCTGGACAGCTCATCCACACACAACAGAACTCAGCAACAAAAGGGGAACTCTCCCTCCCCCCAAGTTGGGTCCTTTTTTAAAGGTGAGAGGCACTGGTAATACTTTCTCACCCATTTCTTTAGCCAGGATTTGGATCATGCGACTTTTCCTGATCCAGCCACGGGGAAGGTAAGTAGGAGAGCTGTAATCGGCTCTAGTAAGTTACAATTTACCCCTGATGCATGACAGGGAGTGCAAGATAGACACCTAAACAAAACTGGGGCTCTGCCCCCGGAGGAAAAGGGGGTAATTAATAGCTGTTTAACAAGATAGTCACAGTCATAGCACATATGTGCCCTTATGTACTTTCTTTTCTGTTAGTTCTCTTCTGGATTAGGCTTCCTACCCCCTTGGAGATGGGCACAGACCTATGACTGGCTTTGGCCAGTGAAATATGAACAAAAGTGAAATAATGACTCAGAGGCTCTGTGAGTTCCCCTCTTCTGGGAGTTAGAAGATAGGCATAGGAGAGATTTGTTATGGGTACTGTCTGAAAGATCCAGGGGAGTGGGGTCAGGAGTAGGAAGGGAAAGCCTTCAGACTGCCTTGCAGGTCTGACACCAGGGGAGAAATAAGAAGAGGGATATATAAAGAGGACTGGGTAGGAAGAATCTCAGACTATAATGCCACTCTGAAAAAGTCTTGGCCAAGTCCAAAGAAAACTTCAAATGCAGATTGCTTGTGGGGTAGCCCCTTGCTGGACAGAGATGACCATGCCCTAGGAACGTGGCTGGACTGCGAGCTGCCCAGAGAGAGCTTGGCCTCAGCTGGGACACAACCCCAGACCCAGAGTGCCAACAGCTGGGGGCTGTCAGCCAACTTCACTCCTCATAGAAGGTTCTCTCAAAGGGAGATCTGGGGTGGGGAGGGGGTGCTCACCAAGCACTCCGCACAGGGAGACACTCTTTACTAAAAGTTTTAGATTCTCCAGTTTCCAGGACCCTGGAAGCAAATGTGGAAGAGCTGCATCTTCCATCAGCCCAGATCCCTAAGTCACACCAGACCTTAAACACGAGGAAAAAAGAAACTTCTGTTGTGTCAAGTCACCGAGATGTGTCACTATA
Organism: Spilogale gracilis; assembly: GCA_004023965.1. NCBI lineage: Eukaryota > Metazoa > Chordata > Mammalia > Carnivora > Mephitidae > Spilogale > Spilogale gracilis. The sequence goes on from PITA01000574.1 coordinate 119,571, forward strand.
ACATATCACGACAGCTAAAAAGCAAAGCACAGAGTTTCTCGGTGGATTATAAAGAGGGGGCAGCCACCTCTGTGACAACAGACATTTGTCATGTTAATTTACTTTCAAATGTCATAAAATTGACCACAGTATTTACTCGTAGTGACTTTTTACCTCTTTTAGATTTGTGGTTGTGCCCCCTTCTGCCTCCGTATTTTGTTTATTTGCGTATTTTCTTTCTTGATTAGCTTTACTGTAGAGTGGTCCATTTTATTGGAATTTTGGAATCCACTTTTTAATTTTTTGAACATCTCTTTTTGTTTTGTGTTCTGTTTATTTTCAGCCCTTATCTTTATTATTTTCTTCTTTCTAATTTCTTTGAGATTACTCTCTTACTTGTATAATTTAAGTTAAACACCAAACTCATTTAAATCTTCTTTCTTTCTTTCTTTCTTTCTTTCTTTCTTTTTCTTTCTTTCTTCCTTTCATCCCTCCTACTTCCTTCCTTTATTTTCTTCTCAATACAGTTTATGCTGCATCCAAAATTTTTGGTATTTCACTAACTTCACTGTTGTTCAGTTATAAATTCTTTGCACCTTCTGTTACCTAGTAATCCATGAATCATTGAGAACTTTTTTGTTACCAAATAAATTTCTTTTTTAAATGTATCCATATTTTTCTATTGATGTTGATTGCTCTTGGAGAGAGTTACCCTGAAAGTGATGATCTAAAATGTATTGAGACGTCCCCTGCCATTCTCCATGTTTAACATTTGAACATGTTTCAACATGTTTTCTTCTGGCACATGCTATTATTCAGCCCACAAATGACGTTTCTTAACAGACAATGTTTAATACACACAAGCCGTGTACCTCTGATAGAGCTGTTAGCTCCTTGAGGACAGGGATGGTGTCCTACACGCTGCTTCCTTACTGCACGAGGAGAGCAAGCAAATGTCTTAGTGTGAGTATAAACAGAGAGAAGTAAGAGACAGGATCATAAAAGCATTTTTTTGCTCAACAACCATTATTAATCCCAGGGCTGGTTTTTCAAGACAATTTGCATCATCTTTCTGAAAACAAGAATAATGAATGTTTTGAGCTCTTCCCATGAGTCAGGCACAATGCTGACTCCTTTGATGAATTATCTCACTTAATCCTCCTAAAACCTCCAGGGCGTCGGTTCAGTTGCACGGTTTGCACTTAATGTGAAGGCTGGGAACCACACCTGGGAGGAGGTCAGGAAGCAGGGAGGCTCGGCACTGGGGGCAAAGCAGCCGCAGTGCAAGGTGCCTGTCCCCCAGGGCCCCTGGACCTGCCTCGGCCTCTACCTGCCTTCGCCACTGTCTCAAACCCAACCCCACCCTCACTGAACGACTGCCCCTCTGTCAAGATCCAAAGCCCCAGGAAGGAAGACCCAGGTCAAATGCTATATAGGGTCAGAGATAGACAGAAGCTGTCCTCCCTTTAGCTGAGTGAGAAGTGGGGAGCTCTGCTTGACTAAAACAACAGGGGATCTCCCCAAAACTTGAGAGAGGCTTCACTTCCTGAGTTATTTAAAGGCAGTTACTTCTCCACTGTAACATGTTTAATATTTGATTGAAGGACATGAATCCAACGCTTTCATTCGAGAGTGAGGAAACAAGGCAGAAGGACCTGGCTTCCCACTCTGTTATTAGTTATCAGAGTAAGAACTTAAAGCCACAGATTTTCATTTCCTCTTCCACTGTCTCAATGTTACTGTTCTGCCTCTTTCATCCTGAAAGACACACTGAGCCAATGGCATCTCCCTGACTCTCCTCCTCCCTTGCAGATACTCTCCTTCTCTCTGAGAAGGAGAGATTGAGGAAGGCCAGCCTTTAGATGGCAAATAACCATCCAACCTGGGAGATAGCATTGCCTCTGAAAGCCTAGAGAGTTGGCTAAGAAGCCCAGAGTTGTTGGGTGGGGAGGCGGGGCTGGGAGGTACTTAGCAGGATGTCCCCCTCCTGGGTGCGAGAGAAGGATGATCATATCTTTCCCTGGGCATGGCCACGGGCACAGCTCCTTGGAGATGAAGCCTAGCCTTAGTGGCTGCCACACCCCTCCTTTTCCATCCCCCAGCTTCCAGGGCTTTCTGACCTTTCTGGTTCCCTGGCTCCCTCCCTTTCCCCTTCACACCAGCCAGAGCAGATCCAAGCTTCCAAAAGGAACTTTACTAGGAACCCTAGAGACAGAAGTACCCTTTCCAGCCCTGGGAAGGGTAGATTGACACAAACTATCCTAACTAGATTAGAATTTGAGTTACCCACAAGTACATCTTCCCAGACAGTGGGACCATTTCTCTCCTGCTCCACTTCGGATGCCCCTTCTGCCTGGCAGGAGTAAGGGAATCAGGAGTTCCCGTCTCTCCCATAGTCCTAAAGCACCAGATGGGCCTGCGCACATGGAGACCGCTTTCACGCTTTTCATGCCCATCAGCCCTCTCCCTCTTTGGGTGAACGATGGCAAAAGCAAAACAGGAAACATTGGCTCATCAACAGAAAAATACATAAGCAAAGACAGCTCCAACCGTGGTTTGATTAGATGCTGAACACAGCAGGACTCACGTTCCCACCATCTCTCAGCATGGCCTCGTTCTCAGGTCCCATCTGGTGGCCCTGGAAGCATCAGACTCTTCACTTCACGGTGGTGAGACAGCTGCAGCCGCTCTTCCTGTGTGCTTAGGTTCAAGGCCAAAGAGAAAGCCTGCAAAATGCCCCCAGAGTCACAGTGGCTGAGTCAGCTTTCCATCCCCTGCTTCTCCATGAACCAGTCGTCGAGGGGGAAAGGTGCAGTAGTTTGAGTGGGCAAGCCTGCCCCACCCCCATTTCTCTGTCCGGACTGTGGGGCTATGAGTGAGGAAAGGGGAAGCTGGACCTTAGCCAGGCATCATGGCAGGCTTCCCTTCCCTCTCCTTTCCTTGCACTAGAGTCCTTTCCGAATGTAAATCTGATCAAGTCAATCCCTCCCATCTCTCCCAGAATCTTCAAGAGCTGCCCCACTACTCTCATGATGAAGACAAAATATCCTAGAGTTGACCTGCAAGGCCTCATCTAATCTGACTTCTCTCTACTTCTGCTTCTGTCCTCCATCCATGGCCTTCTTTGTTTTCTTGTTATCCTCCTGTCCCTGTCACCCCTGGGCCTTTGTACTCGCTGTTCTCACTGCCTGGAATGGTCTTTCTCCTCTTTGTCTAATTAATTCTTTTTGACTTTCAAGCTTTACTCAAGTATTACTTCAAAGAAGCCTGCCTCACCTCCCTGACAAGGTTAAATGTCCCTATTACAGAGCCTCTGGGTTCTGGGAGCGCTTGTGACAATTGTAGCTTTAGGTTTCTATGTGGTTCTTGGTTTAACATCTGTCGCTGTCACTAGAATTTGTTCATTCGCACAGAGACCAGGCCTGGTTTGGCTTCACTATTGCTTCTCCAGCACCTCACTCAGTGTTGGAACCAAAGCAGGGCCCCAGGAATACATGTGAACATCCATCCACGCCACCGTGACGTTCAAAAGAAGGAGACAGACCTTAAAGAAAAAAAATCCGCAAATCATCACTGGGGGTAGATGAAGATATCCATTCACACAGCAGATCAAGATTAAAAACACAAGTAGAGAAGGTGCCTGGGTGGTCGTGGTGATATAAGGTGACACCTGAGGAAAGGAAGGATCTGGACAAGGCCACTCAGGGCACCAAGACTTGGGCTTGGAACCAAGGAAACTGCAGAGCCCCCACAAGTGGAGAGAAAAGCGTACTCAGTAAATTTCCTAGGATTTCAGAACCAGGATGGACCCCAGGAAATGTGGCCCAGTGCCCTTCTGGTGGGACCCCATGGTAGGACTCACAGTGTATCCGTTTCCTTTTCTCTAGACTGACATCTAATTAGTTTGCTGTTTTTAATAGGACGGAAGCCAAAAGTAGGTGTGTGACTTCAATTTCCTTGTAAAGCACCCTTTTCCCTCACCACTCATCACTGCCAGCTCTCACATCTTGATGTTATTACATTTTTTTAAATGCTGTAAAATTCACATAGCACAAATAAACCACTTTAAACAGTTCAACTCGGTGGCATTTAGCCTTTCCATCCCCATGATCTCATTCCAAGCCATTCTACTCACCCCAAAAAGAAACCTGACACTGGTGAACAGTCCCTCCCAGCTCGCTACCCTCATGCCCAGCCCCTGGCAACAGCTAATCTACTTCCTGTCTCTCTGCATTTACCTATTCTGGATATTTCATACAAATGGAGAGGTTACTGCATTTTAAATTGGAGCTTATTCCAGAGTATTCTTCCATTAGCAAAGCTTGTACCTTGTTTTGTGCTCCTGTGAACTTAGAGACTAACTAGTTGTAACTCAGATGGAGGATAAAAGGCTTTATGCCCAAGCTGGTGGATATTTACAGTAATGAGGAGGAACCAGGAGACTTAACAGCACACAAGTGACAAACCTGTGGCTTGATACCTAATCAGCACCATGATGAAAAGTTAACATGCATGTGCAAGAAATAATGCCATGTCCTTTTCTCCGAAGCAAACTATTAAAATAGCCTCATTTCCTTGGGGCAACTGAGATCATTTTCCTTGGATATATGAACATTCAGAATGTGAAAGACATCTATGGGCCTGCATGGAGTGGATGATGAAGTGGTGACAGCTCAATCGGGAATGCAAACCACGGGCAGGAAATGTTTGCCTGAAATCGTCTTTGTGTATTTTTAAACAAGATTTTATTTATTTATTTGAGAGAGGGAGAGGGAGAACAGGAGCAGGGGAAGTGGCAGGCAGGGGGAGAAGCAGACTCCTCGCTGAGCAGGGAGGCCAACTTGGGGCTTCATCCCAAGACCCTGGAATAATGACCTGAGCCAAAGGTAGATGTTTAACTGAGCTGCCCAGGCACCCCTTTGTATTTTTTTAACATATTATTTTTAAAGATTTGAAACATGGCTGAATAATCTTTGATGGCTTGAAAGAATCTTGCATGTTATATATTCATTTACAAATTTAATGTTAAACTTGTAAATGCTCCTTGAATTACTCTTAAGATCACATATTTTAAATTATGAAATACGATCAAGTCTTAAGGAAGACCGGGAGTGACGGTTTAGATGTTTATATGTGAAGTCTTCATTGCAACAGACTGTTATTTTATAAATTCAACTTCAAAAATGGGATTTTAGCAATTTCATATTTGTTTCTCTCAACAGGAAAATGAAAGGAAGCTCGATATTGAAATTTTGAAATTGACATCTTTCTTGAAAAGTTCTTTTCTTCTAAAGGAATTCTTCTCCCCTCTGGATTATTTTTTTCATAAACTGCTTTCACTGAAACCAAATGAGCTACATTTCATCCCCCTGATTGCCTTATACATATATTTGAAAGCCAAATGATGTATTCTCGCATGCCAGGAAAACTTCTTTGGTTACCACACCATCATTTCCAAGTGTATTGTCAATTCATGAAGATCAGTCAAACCCTTACGTTAGGATATCAAAGCTGTGGCCAACACAGCTGGCTGTCAATACTGTGTCTAAATTTAGTTGTTAATTTGACAATCAAATGGCCTCGTTGCCATAACTAACTAAACAATATACAAGAATGGTTAAGTTCAAATTGCTTGGAAAAGACGGGGGAAAATGGAAGGCGAAAAGGAGACATTTAATGATTAGCTAAAGCACATGGACTTTGGACTACTGGGTCTGGACTCAAAGGATTTCTAAAGGAAGTGATTTCAAATTCAAGCACTTTTAGTAGAGAAAATCTCCCAGGATTCAGAGAGATAATGAGGACATCACTTTCTGATCTTAAAGCTTCAACAGATGACAAAGAAAAAAAATTTTTATTAAACTAATATACTTGTTCCTAGCTTGAAGATCTTAAACAGTGATTTCAGATACAGTGCCTCATGCTGGAAACTTCCTAGATCCTCGTTGCTTTCCGAATCTCAATTTCTTACTGACTCGCCATCCACCCACCTTGAGTCTGCCCAGCCACCCCCACAAGTGACTGCTTCTAATCCCACCATGAATCAGACCTCTCCCTACAAAGCTTTGTTTAATTCTGCAGACACTCAGTTTTCTGGGTGTCTTAGTGAAAACCCCGGTGAGCACTCATTTTATCTTTGCAGTGCAACAGGGCAGGGAACTGAAGCCTTAGGACTCTGGAGCCAGACAAATATGGGGTCAATTCTTGACATTTATCACTGAATAGTCTGAACCCCCCCCCAACCTCTTCAAACCTATGCTCTGTATGCAATCTAATCAACAGACGGTACCCAGATTCTAAAGCCGGACTGCCTGGGTCCAAATCTAATTCATCACTTACTAGCCAGTTACTTACTCCCTGTCTCAGTATTTGCAAAAAAAAAAAAAAAGGGGGGGGGATGGAGAATAGTAGTACCTGCAACAGAAGTTTGCTGTGAGAATCAAATGAGTTAATATACATAAAGCATAGCAGTATTTGGTATGTGGTAAGAGCCATATGTGATTTCAGCAGTAGTAGTTGTTGTAGTGGTGATGGGATTAGTAATAGAAATATTATTATCACTGTTATTGAATAACTGTACAGGAACTGAAGGCGATCACAAAATGCCTCACAAAGAGTAAGTATTCAATCAGTCGTACTTACTGTCTATCACTGCTTCAGAAATTACCCAGGCAGGAATGCTCATTCTCCTTCATGCGACAATAAACATTTCTAGCAAGCACCTGTGAACGGCTGGGGACTGCTTCCCAACAATGCTCAGGCGAGCAGGGAAATGAATATGCGGTGATTCCATGCCTCCGGTGCTATGATCCATGTTCCCTTCAGAGCAGGGAGATCAGGGAGGGCTCCCTAAAGGAGAAGACACTGGAGCTGAATCTTTAAGATGGAACAGCGCCCGCCAGATGAGAGCTCTGTCTGTCCCAACACACCTGATCCTATCACTCCCTCCTTTGCATTCCATCTTGGCCCCTCACTGCCAAGGAGACAAAAGCTAAGCTCTCTAGTGGGCATTCCAACAAAGCCTTCTTATCATCTGACCCTACCAGCTTTGTAAACCCATCTGCAGCCTCCTCTTCGTGAGCACTGTGTTCCGAGCACTCCATTCCGGCTTTCAGCAGCTCACTTTGGCTCACACAGCTGCCCCCGTACGGCACTCCTTCCCCCGCTCTCCTCCTTTCCCCATCCTTCACCTTCACACTCCAACTTCAAGGCCCATCAAACGTCACCTCCTTGGCAAATCTTCTCCTGTCTTTCCGGGAAGAAATAATTCCTCCTCCCTCTCCACCTTAGACGCACTCTTGACCACATTTAGTCATTACGTCTCGTTATTCCGCCTCTCCCTATACCCCCACTAAAATACCAATTCAGTAAGGTCAAGGTTTTATTTGACTCTACATTCCCAGAGCTTAGCCAAACACATGGTGAGCTCTTGATAAACTTGAGCTCTTATTTCTCTGATGGATGCTGAGCAAATACTGAGTCACAGAGTTGGTAAAAGCAGCTGAGAAAGTAAAAGCAGCTTTCTCTTGCTGAGAAAGGAGTCAGTCTACCAGATCAGGGATTGTTCACAGCAATTTTGTGCAGGGGAGATCAAGCACCATTCCTGACCTTCTCTCTCTTTAGTCTCCCAAGTGCTTGCTTTTGAAATGCACAGCCAATCAGAAAAAAGGAATTGGAAGAAATTACCCCTTAGAAGGAGTCCCATGTCCCCATGAAATGCACACGCCTGGTATTTGAGCCTCTCTTGCCATCCAGTGAGTTCTCATCAGCTGTTAGAGATCATGGCCTAGACTTTCCTGCACAGTAAGTTAGGTGGCTCAGTTGGTTGAGCACCTGACTCTCTATTTTAGCTCAGGTCATGATCTCATAGGCATGAGATCAAGCCCCATGTCCAAGTCCACATTCAATATGGAGCCTGCTTGAGATTCTCTCCTTCTCCATTTGCCACTCCCCATGGGAACATGCTGTCTTTCTCTAAAATAAATAAGTCTTAAAAAGAAAAAAATAAAGCATTCAACTTCTATTCCAGTTGTTCCTATATATGCGTGGCAAAAGAATATATATGCTTAAAAGACCTTGTGAGTTTTGTTTGATTATGTTTTTCATTTGTAAAATAGAATGTGGTTACAATAAAGTTGAGTCTTCATGCCTGGGGAGCTCATCCTTTCTGCTACTTGTCATAAGCTGGGGAGATGTTCACGTTGGAAGGGCAGGCCCTTCCTCTAAGCTGAGGAATTTAATGGACCCATAGGATCAAGTCCCCTCCCCTAAACCACTTGTAATCTTTCCTAAGGGATAAAATAGACTCTAACTTAAATTACTTTAATTAGTGTTCTTGGCAAGACTTGACCAGCCAAGATTCATCCTACAGAAAAAACACAGTTTACTGCTGGGACATGACAGGTTGCCAATGCTGAGAAGCCCTAGAGAAGCTCTTTGGAAGGTTGATCAACTTGTCTTTGTTTCCTAGAAGTCTATTCAAAACCTCCTGCCATGGTTTTGGATAGCATTTTTCAAAAATGAAGTCTTTATCCCTTGACAGGAAAAAAAATGGTTAAGACAATTCATCAGGACTCAAGTTCAAGGTAAAGATGATTTTGACAGAAGATAAATACTTCTAGCTTTAAAGGAGAGGGAGGAGTATTTAATTTTAACAACTTTGCCACTATTCACCTCTTTATCTATGAACGTCAGGTGTTTATTCTGGACTCTGCCTGCAGACCTGTAAGTACCATGTTTAGGTGACTTTTCTTGACACTCCTCCAGTAGAAATGTTGCCTTATTCTTCCATATGGACCCCAATGTTCATTGCAGGAATGGCCACAATCGCCAAACTGTGGAAAGAGCCAAGGTGCCCATCAACAGATGAATGGCTAAAGAAGATGTGGTATATATACAATGGAATATTACGCCTCCATCAGAAAGGATGAATATCCAACTTTTGTAGCAACCTGGACTGGATTGGAAGAGATTATGCTGAGTGAAACAAGCCAAGTAGAGAAAGTCAAGTATCACATGGTTTCACTTACTTGTGGTGCATAAGGGGTAATATAGAAGACAGTAGGAGAAGGAAAAGAAATGGGAAGTAGGGTAATTCGGGGAGGGAAATGAAACATGAGAGACTGTGGACTCAGAAACAAACTGAGGGTCTTGGAGGGAAGGGGGTGGGGGGATGGGTGAGCCTGGTGGTGGATACTGGGGTACATATTGCATGGAGCACTGCGTGTGGGGCATAAACAATGAATCTTGGAACACTGAAAAATAAAATAAAAAAAAAAGAAATGTTGCCTTATTTTTATGATAAATCTCACCCATTATCTTCCACACTTGACACCAGTTACCAAGGAAACTTTCCTGCCTTGTGCATATAGGAGACTTTTATTATCCTTAAAAATATGCATATTTGTGGGCAATTGTTTATTTCTCATTCTTATCAGGGAATGGGAAGGAAAATACAGTTTCTAATCCTAATGAAGAAAAGTTTCAGCCAAACATGGACATGGTATTTCTTAAAACATATTTTGCCACATGAGCTAAGACAGTGGTTTCTAAATGTGAGTTCAGGAACTAGCTTACATCAGAAATAATGGAAGAGCTTCTTTAAAAGGCACAAATCCCTGGGCTTCACCTGATCCAATGAATCAGTCATTTTAATGGAAAACATGTCCATTTGAAAGACTGAAGTGTAGTCACATTTGTTACACTACAAAGGTGTCCAGAGACTGCAGCCAGGAAAATCAAGTGATAGATCAGTGGATACAGAAATGATCACATCTGCAAAAAATAGATATAGACGTTCATATGATTATACTACGTATAAAAGGATTTGGAAGACAATACACAAAATATGTAAATGGTGGGGTTATTCTAGGAAGTACAAAGTGGAGGGGAAGGATTTACTTTCTACTTTTACCCTCCAGCACAGTTTTTTGAATTATTATCACACTAAACAATAGCACGAACAACTCTTAAATTTGAAATTAATTATCAACAGTGAAACTATATTAAAAGCTTTCCAGAGCATTCTGATCATCAACAGTTTCAGGGACCATTGCACCAGGCAAATGAGATAAAAGCCCATTAGTTTAATTTCTCGTTAAAGAAATTGTGTGTTCCCTCAAGATGCAAGTTCTTCCAATTATCCCGTAAGTACCAGGCCTCCGAGCAATCCTGACACCTGCTAGCATTTAGCTACCCAGAAAGTAATAATGGAGAATAAATGATGAGGGGATAAACAACTCACACTGAAACTGGAGTGGAGACATTAGGGCTCCGGGAGAAAAAAAAGTCTTACAAATGCTTTTACAGGGAAGACACACGGAGAAACTAAGTTCCTATTCATCATCTTATATGTCCCATGCATGGAGTACTCTATCTCACTGCTTTCAGGGAAAAGATCTTTAAGTCAAGCTAACATTTTTACGGCTTTGTTGCCCTCCTGAAAAAGTCTGATTGTCAGTAGTCAACATATCCAGTCTTAGGGTTAAGGATTGTAATCATTTTAATACAGGTCATTTTTCCCCAGTTAGACAATGGCTTTACTGCTTGAGGAAATGGACAGATTTAAGCAACCAGGCAAAGGCTGTTGATGACTTGTGTTTCCAGCTGGAAGGGAGGACTCTTTGGTCTTAAATTACCAAGCCGATGACTAATACAGATCTCGACCAGCATTAGTCAGATTTAGCATCCTTTCTGTTCCACTCAAGAGGCTTTGGAAAAGCAACAGCTTTCTCTATCCAATGGTAGAGATCCTTGGGAAGGGCAGGAGCAAGTCCTTTGGACTTAGGAATCCTCAAGATTGGATTGCCTGTCTCAAAACAGACTTGTGCAACACCATGTGAGTCTCTCAGAATCACACCAGTTTGTGAGGGAGTCAGGATCTTCTTGGCCACTTTGTAGAGCTGCTCCTTATGTCATCAGATGTCAACTTCAGCCAGTGGGGAAGCTGCAGTGGTAAGGAAAGCCCTTCCCCACAGCCTGTGTGCGATCCATGATGGCAGCAGTCAGGAGGCAAAAAAACATTCTGATATAGGTCTTAATGAAATAGGCTACATCAGTCCCTAATGGAACATTCTTTAGCATTCCTCAGTAGTAATATTCCATTGCCACTAGCCAAAGGGCAAGAATCTTCTACTGCTTAGATTACCACTTTGGGATACTAGCTCTAACACACTCTTTCTCATCCTCCTCCATGCCATTGTCTTGGCCCAACACCCTGTCATTAGCCATTTAGAGATGAAAGCAACTCAACAGGCATTCAGACCAAAGCTCAGGACAGAAAGTCCTGCAGGTTGGAATTCAGGAAGACATACATGATTCTCAGCTCCGGTCCTCCGTCAGAGCAATACTCCAGGCCAGGCCAGCATTCAGATTCCCAGTAACCATATCTGGAAATACAGATTCAATAAGTTGCATACTGCGCCCAGGAATCTGAATTTTAGCCAGTGCCCTAAGTGATTTTGCTGCTCCCCATAGAAGACCCAGTATTCGAGTTCCCAGTTTACTTTGCAGCTGGGATGGCCATATGACATGGTTCTGTCCAATGAGATACAAGCAGAAGCCCCCAGAGACACCATCCCTCCCTCAATAAAAAGGCAAATGCCTTTGCTCCTTTAGTCTTCACTGCCCATGCCCTACCTCTCCCTTTTTTGGCTTAGAATTTGGATGTAAGGCCTGGAGATACAATAGCTATATTGCAACCCCAGGATGAGAGGTATGAGGATAAAGGCTTATGTGGAAGGAGAATGGAATGATGGGAAATGCTGGACCTGCTGGTGCTCCTGAGCCACCGTCCCAGTCCTGCACTTGCGTCCTCAGCACACAAGACAAGTTAGCTTCTGTGCTTAAGCTACCCAGTGGAATTTTTCTGTTATTTGTAGAGTCCGCTAAAATGCACATGTTAGCAGGTCAACGCGGTCCCTCACCTTCACGGAAGGGCCATGCCTGCTGGTCACCCATTTCTCTTTCTCTTTTTCTTTTTTTCCACCCTTGTTCCCAAAGACTCTTCACATCTTCACATTTTTGACTTGGGAGACCACGCCTCTCCTAGTCCAAGAAGTTTGTCCTGCCTCTTCCTGTCATTGATAGTTGCAAGATGTAAATATGTCTAAATACAAGATGCTTACTTTAAAAAAAAAAAGTTTTTATTTATTTATTTGACAGAGAGAGAGATCACAAGTAGGCAGAGAGGCAGGCAGAGAGAGAGGTGGCCTCAATCCCAGGACCTTGCGATCATGACCAGAGCCGAAGGCAGAGGCTTAACCCTCTGAGCCACCCAGGTGCCCGAGATGCTTACTTAAAGACTACTTATTATAAAACAAATTATAAGTTAATTCACAGTAAATTGAAACAGTTGACAGAGAAACTCAAGTTAGTCACTCTTCTAGCAGTCACTAATTCATCCATTCATTCAATCACTTGGCAAATACTCATTGCGTACATATTATCTGCAGGCTGTTGCACTAACACTGAAGGATATTCAAAGAGAGTAAAGTCCACCTTCTCCCCTGGAGCTGGGGAACAAAAGATATACAAGCCTGACACAACTACATAATAATGCAAAGACAGCCGGTGACCAAGTGGTGAAAAAGAGGTTTTGCTGAAAATGTATTATCATTTTAGAGAGGTTGGAAATTGGCGAAAATCATTTTCTAGACAATTTTTTTTTTCTAAATAAAACACTTGCTTCAACGAATCAAACTTTTCTGGCAATTTTCCCCCAAGGGCAAATAGTGTATTTTGGAACAAGGGGGTTATTTATAAAAAGAGAAAGAGTCAGAAAGTATTTGTGGAAGAAAGCAAATGTTTCCAAGTCCAGGCCTTAGTTTTAAATATCTCCTTTTAATTTTTCCCAAGAGACCCATTAAACCCTTAAGGAAATATGAAATATAAAAATGATTCCAGATCATTCCTGTAGGACTAGAATTCCACAAGTGTGATGCAGATGATTTCCCAAGTACCCTGTTTGTGTATGGATGACACACCCACACTTCAGAGTCCATAATCACACCTCGTGCCGACCGGCGCTTCCTCCACCAGATCCCCAGGGTATGAACATGGTGCCTCCTCAAACATGGAGTGGAAGAAAACCTTTTGAAATAAATTATGAAGAGGTCATGTATGTGAAGCTACATTAAAGGCAGAGAAATTAATGTAGAGACAAATCTGTGTAAGAGGATAACGTAAGCTGGTGCGACCACTCTGGAAAACAACATGGAGATTCCTCAAGAAGTTAAAAATTGAGCTGCCCTGTGACCCAGCAATGGCACTACTGGGTATTTACCCCAAAGATACAGATGTAAGGAAATGAAGGGATACCTGTGCCTCAGTATTCGTAGCAGCAATGTCCACAATAGCCAAACTGTGGAAGGAGCCAAGATGTCCTTCAATGGATGAATGGATGGAGAAGATATGGTTCATATACACAACGGAATATCTAGCATTTACATTGATATGGATGGAACCGGAGGATATTATGCTGAGTGAAATAAGTCCATCAGAAAAAGATAATTATCATATGGTTTCATTCATATGTGGAATTTAAGAAACAGTGCAGAGGATCATAAGGGAAGGAAGGAAAAACTGCATAAGAAATCAGAGAGGGAGAAAAACCATGAGGGACTCCTAACTATGGGAGACAACCTGAGGGTTGCTGAAGCAGGGGTGGGTGGGGAGATGGGGTTATCGGATGATGGGCATTAAGGAGGGTGCATGATGTGATGAGCAGTGGGTGTTACAGGAAACTGACAGATTGTTGAATGCTCCATCTGAAATGAATGATGTACTATGTGTTGGTTACTTGAATTTAAACTTGAAAAAAAAAAGAAACAAATTTGTACAATCATTATCAGACAAATGCAAAAATGAACCCAATGAAATTTTTTACACTCTTTGTCCCACTACACGCTCGTGTATTCCTTTCAGTGTGTTGTGCAAACAAACCCTAGAAGCTGTAGGTTTAGAGTAATGGAAATGGGAAGTAATCAAGTACCAAAAAGCTATACTTCGTAAAAGGTCACTTTCCTTGAGTAGTAGAAAACATACTGTCTATCGTTAAGTAAATGAATAAACGTGTATTTTTTTAAAAACCTGTTAGCTTTACTAGATGCGCTGTATAATTTATCAGCCATATTTCTATCATAAAAGAATTTGGTTTCTCCCTGAAAATTTAAATCGACAAAAATGTCTATGTTGTAGGTGTAATTGACAGCTTCCAGTCTTGTGCAAATGCTCATAATAAACATCCTCGAGAGCAGGAAGGCAAAGATGTTGTACAGATCACAGGTGAGCAGAGAGGCAGGCAGAGAGAGAGGAGGAAGCAGGCTCCGTGCTGAGCAGAGAGCCCCATGCAGGCCTCGATCCCAGGAGAGATCATGACCTGAGCCGAAGGAAGAGGTTTAATCCACTGAGCCACCCAGGCGCCCCATGTTAAGGAACAAACTAGATTTTTTTTGCCTTCTATATCCTAAAACTCTGATCAATATCAAACAGTGTTTCCATTAACAATGACCAGGAATATTTTCACTGGCTCATTTTCCCTCATTAAGAAATATAAGGCTTCTGATTTTCAGATGATCATGATATTTCAGTATCTGACCATATATACTTATTAAACATTTGCAAGGCTATTTATCTGGATCTTGGCTACATTCCAGTGGTGAATTAAATTTTGCCTCTCAGGGGTGCCTGGGTGGCTCCATCAGTTATAAGCATCTGCTTTCGGCTCAGATCATAATCTCAAGGTTCTGGGATTGAGCCCCATATCTGGTTCCCTGTTCAGTGGGGACTCTGCTTCTCCCTCTGCCCCTCCCCCACACTTGTGCTAACTCTCTCTCCGAAAATAAATAAATAAAATCTTTTAAAATAAATAAATTCTGCCTCTTAAAATATTAAAAAAATCTCTTCAGGGGCGCCTGGGTGGCTCAGTTGGTTGGGCCACTGCCTTCGGCTCAGGTCATGATCCCAGAGACCCGGGATTGAGCCCCACATCGGGCTGCCTGCTCGGTGGGAAGCCTGTTTCTCCCTCTCTCACTCCCCCTGCTTGTGTTCCCTCTCTGGCTGTGTTTCTCTCTGTCAAATAAATAAAAATCTTAAAAAAAAAATCTCTTCACTTTTTTAAAAAGTGTGATAAAAAATGCATAACATACAATTGACCATCTTAACCATTAATAAGTATACACTTTGACAGTGTTAAATATACTGTTGTGTTGGTTACTTGAATTACTTGAATACACTGCTGTCCAACCATTATTCGAAACTTTTTTATCTTGAAAACTCTATACTCAATAATGACCCCCCCACTCCCTCCTCCTAAACCCCTAACCTTCATTCTACTTTCTGTCTCTACGAATTTACCTTGCCTTTGCTTTTTCTAACCACATTTTACCTCATCAGTATCAAAGTACTAATTTTTTGCAAAAAGAAAAAAAGGACAATTTAGAAATTCACACAAGTAGAAAATTGAATTCTTCCCATTTCTAATCCCAGAAGTCAGAAGTAACAACTATTAATAGTTCTATGCAGACAAAGCTGTGCTTTTTTTCTACTTATCTATTGGAAAAGGGGTGAGGGTTTGAATCACATCCCCTCTTTGGGGATCCCCTGAGCAGTACATCTGTGAATTTCACTATCCTCCAGCTGATCTTCACTCACTGTGGTTCCATGCTCATTTTGTGCTGTTCACGGATCCTCATTCATGGACTTCAACCTCTGCCTCTCCCAATCACAAATGACAGCCGTGTCCATAATCCACTCCCCTTGCAGGGACAGCAAGTGCATATAACCATGTTTCCCACTGGGACCTTACCATTTGCTTCCCTTCTCAGTACTAACTCAGAGAAAGTAACAGGCTTTACTAAAGGGCAGCATAAAACATTGAGAATAGTCATAGTGAATTCTGAAGGCTAATCTGGCAATATCAAGGTTACAAATCCCCTTAGCCTTTGATCTAGTCATCTTCTAAGAATTCTTTCTACAGATGTACTCATATATGTGCATAATAACTTATAGAGAGAATTATTCATTACAAAATTGCTGGTCACTGCAAAAGACTGAGGACAACCTGAAAGCCACTAAGGGAATCTGGTTTAATTGATTCTCCATGTAGTAGTACCCTACAGTTTTTTTAAAAAAGACTAAAGAGTTTTACATGTGGATATAAGATGATTTCCAGGTTATACTGCTAAATGTAAAAAAAAAAACAACAAGATGCTGAATAGGATGCATAATATGCTACGATGGTAATATAATATGTTGTATTGTTATAGCGTAATATGCTATTCTATGAAAATAGGATGTATCAAAACAAATGGACAGAATAAGGTGTGCGTCTGAGCTGGAGGCATTATAACAATGATCCTAATGTCACATTCCTTGGTGTGGAGTGTGTATTACACTGAAGTGCTATCAGTGGGGAAGTTGGGTATAAGGTACACAGGAACTCTCTGTACTTCTTGTAATTCATAAGCTAGTTCAAAATATTAAGCTTTCAAAGGCTTTGATGTACATATATGTATGTGTATGCCTTTGCGTGAGAACGCATGAAGCAGCTGGAGGGAAGGGTACATGACCAACTATAAGCATTAGTTGACTCTAGGAAAGGTAATTAAGTGGCTGGGGAGCTAGGAAAGGGTATTTGTTTACCCTTTTGTTCCTTACTAATTAAAAACCTTATTTAAAAAAGTACAGCTTTATGGGGCGCCCGGGTGGCTCAGAAGGTCAAGCCTCCACCTTCAGCTCAGGTCATGATCTCAGAGTTCTGGGATCAAGCCCCACATCAGGCTCTTTGCTCAGCAGGGAGTCTGCTTCCTTTGCCCCTGCCTGCCTCTTTGCCTACCTGTGATCTCTCTCTCTCTCTCTTTCTCTCTCTCTCTCTCTCTCTCTCTCTGTCAAATAAATAAAATCTTTAAAAAAAATTACAGCTTTACAAACAAGATTTTGAGCTGTGAAGGTATAGGGTGAAAATGAAGGAAGAGAAGGAGAAATCACAAGTTGAACGTCAAGTTTCAACCCTGGCTTTCTCAGAATGTGATCCCCAGCAGTGAGAACAATGTTCCACTCCCCGTTACATGTTGAAAAAGAAATGCCCCCCTTCTCTAGTGTTTGCTTTGCTCTTTCATTAAAACTGATTTGCTGAAATGAACATTTTTACCACAATTTAGTATAAGGAAGGAGTCCCTAAAAGCAGAATAAATGTTAGAGAAATTTGCAGTTGATCATCAGGCAGATTTAAAAGTAATTTTTCTTCCCTTCCAGGAATACTGATTTTTAAAATTTTTTTCTTTCGATTTTGTCACATTATTGCAGGGAAAGCACCGATAATTGTTTTGAAACTCTTTTCTGCTTTTTAAACAAAGTAAAGTCTTATTCATTACCTTTATTACATAGACTGATACGTTTCAAAAGCGAGGACTCTGTAGTGGTTAGCAGCAGGAGACACTCTTGAAATAGGGAACACCTAATCTCAAGAATTTAGAGAGGGAGGCCTCCTTTATATAGAAGTGGTTTTCAAATAAAAAATTATCATAGATGCTAATTTTTCCTGTTTCCAGATGAACCTTAAAAGAATCAACTTTTGGAGTGCATGGCTGGCTCAGTTGGTTAAGCGACTGCCTTCGGCTCAGGTCATGATCCCGGAGACCAGGGATCGAGTCCCACATCGGGCTCCCTGCTCGGCAGGAAGCCTGCTTCTCCCTCTCTCACTCCCCCTGCTTGTGTTCCCTCTCTGGCTGTGTTTCTCTCTGTCAAATAAATAAAATCTTTTAAAAAAAAAATCAACTTTCATTTCATGCCTCAACTATCTTTAATAACTTAGATAAAGTAAGTATTCCCAGAATAATTCCCACAACTGAGTCCATAAATTGAAGCTAACTCATTCGAACAACTGAAAGCAGTATATGCTGATTGCTATTCTCTAAAGCAAATTGAAAGAACGTCACTGGCAGTAGAGAGCATTTCTTTTCTTTTTTTTTAAGATTTCATTTATTTATTTGACAGAGAGAAACACAGTCAGAGAGGGAACACAAGCAGGGGGAGTGAGAGAGGGAGAAGCAGGCTTCCTGCCGAGCAGGGAGCCCGATGCGGGGCTCGATCCTGGGTCTCCAAGATCATGACCTGAGCCAAAGGCAGTCGCTTCACCAAATGAACCACCCAGGCGCCCCAGTAGAGAGCATTTCTTAAAAAATAAGAGAGACAGCTGCTCGAGAGTCCAGAAGTGGTACAGGACAGCCAACTTGAAAGCTAACATTTGCTTTTCCAGATTTTAAAGACAGCCACTTAAAACCTTGTGTGGAAGTCATTCGGCACTTGCATGAATTTCTTGTGAAATTCATTCATTCATTCATTCATTCATTCATTCATTCATTCATTCATTCATGATCAAGTATGTTAGCCTGAGGAAGGATTCCTTCAGTTCACACAAACTCCAGAGAGTACCGTTAAGGACCGAGTGACAACACAGATTGAGTTTGATCTGCGGATTAAGCACCCTGCCTCATTCTTCATAGAAGTTTACTGCAAATCAATGCTCACAACTTCCCTGAGGGGTTGGTACCACTTTTTTAAATTGTGGTGAAATATACATAACATTGATTCTACCACGTTGGCCATTTTTAACTGTACAGGTCAGTGACATGGTGGAGAGTTCCCCTGTTGTACAACCATCACTATGGTCCATCTCCAGAACTTCAACTTCCCAGACCGAAACTCCATACCCATTAAATATTAACTGCCCATGTCTCTATAAATTGGACTCTTCTGGGTACCTCATATAAGCGAAATCATATATTTGTTCTTTTGTGGCTCTTTTCCTTAGCATATTTTCAAGGTTTGCCCATGTCATAGCTTATATCAGAATTTCCTTCCTTTTTAAGGGTGAGTAATATTATGGACAGAGCACGTTTGGTTGATCCATTCATCTGTTGAGGGGCACTGGGGTTGTTTCCTCTCTTTGGCAATGGTGGCTAATACTGCTATGAGCATGGGTGTGAGATATCTTTTTGTCTCCTTTTTCTCCTTTCAGTTCTTTTTTTAAATATTTTATTTACTTTTATTGAGAGAGAGAGAGTGAGTGAGAGAGAGCATGAGAGGGGAGAAGGTCAGAGGGAGAAGCAGACTCCCCGTGGAGCTGGGAGCGCGATGAGGGACTTGATCCCGGGACTCCAGGATCACGACCTGAGCTGAAGGCAATGGCTTAACCAACTGAGCCACCCAGGTGTCCCTCCTTTCAGTTCTTTTGGGTATATACCAGTTGTCAAAAAATCTCTTGACTACATATCATGAGACTTTATTTCTGGGATCTCTGTTCTATTTCTTTGGGCTGTATGTCTGTCTTTATGCCAGCAACACAGGGTTTTGATTACCATGGCTTTGTGGTAAGTTTTGGAATAAGGAAATGTGAGAACTCTAACTTTGTTCTTCTTTTTAAAAATTATTTCGGCATTTGAGATTGATATGCATTTTAGGATGAATTTTTCTCCTTCTGAGAAAAGAAATAGCATCAGTCAGGATTGCATTGAATCAGTAGAGTACTTTGGGTAATATTGGCATCTTTGTAATATTGAGTCTTCTGATCCGTGAATGCAGGATATCTTTCCATTTATTTAGACCTTCTTTAGTTTCTTTCAGACGTGTCAGTGTACAACTCTTTCACCTCCTTGGTTAAGTTCATTCTTAAGTATTTTATTCTTTTTGGTGCAATTGTAAATGGAATCATTTTCTTAAGTTCTTTTTCTGATTGTTCACTGTTAGGGCGAAGAAACGCAACTAATTTTTATGAGTTGACTTTGTATCCTGCAACTTTGATGAATTTGTCTATTAATTCTAAGGGGGTATTTTTGTGGACTCTCTAGGGTTTTCTATACACAAGACCATGTTATGTGAAAACAGATCATTTTATTTCTTTCTTTTCAATTGGTACTATTTTTATTCTCACTTTATAATTTAGAAACACTGAGTACCAGATAAGAATGCATTCAACTGAAAGTAACAACATTTATTGGGGTTTGACGAATGAATTGTTTATTTTTCTCGCTGAGAAGGAAGTCCAAAGTTCAGATCTGAAGCAGAGGCTCCACGAAACAACTAATCAACTAAGCCCTTTCTCTGTCCTTCCTAAGATAGGTGCTGGCTTTTCTTTTTAAGCCGAAAGATAGTCACTACATCTTTTGGATTATGTCAGCCACACAGGCAGGAAGAATGAGAAACAGTTCCTCCTTTTGAGGATTCATCTCATATTTAGGATGGATTCTCCCCCTACCTACCCATCATTCAATCTTCCCTGACATGTCTCTAGCCATAACGAGCGTACCTTTAGACCAATTCTTGGCCAAAGAAGCAGAGATTTCTATGACTACTTTGACCAACCATTACTCATATCCTGTGACTGGAATAAGATATAGGCCCACCTGAGGTCAGGAGAGATATTGACAATATCTAAACAGATCCATGTTCCATTCGCTGGGAGGGAGGAAAAGATGGCTGTTGACAACCAACGGAATTAGTGGAACTGTAGCACAGAGGTTCAGCGAGGAGCCAAGATTCCAAGCCAGGCAGCCCAGCCGGGAAATCTGTTCTCCTAACCAGATAAACAGACGAACAGCCGACCCAGTGGAGACTCAATAAGCCAAACTGAGTTAATGATTGAGTAGGCCTTGTTGTTTTAGGACACTGGTAGAAATGAGAAGATAAAGAGTTAGGTATCAGAATCTCCTGAAGATCTTTTTCTACATGATAGCTCTCCCCATCCATCCTGCTGTGACCTCCAAGGACATGTGGCCAAGGCCGATCCGTATGGGACCCCATGTGTTTGTTAGCCTCTGTTCCCATCGGTTTTGTTGAATTAGGGAGAAAGATTGAGAACCACTGTGATAAGGAATATCCAAACTGAACATATGTTCACTTTTATGCCTTTTAGCTGATTTTGAGGGACTTGCTTTTGTTTTTTTCACTTTGTGTTCCAATGATATTTCTTTTACAAAATTCTAAATTCTTGCTGAGTTAAATGAGAAGGGGATTTGTTTCTACTGAGGCCAAGGTCCTGAGAAAGATACTTTAAAGATGCGAATTCTGAATATTAACCATTTGAAGTTATTTTTTGGAAAAAAGATAAAGAAAAAAATCTGTTCCTACACTGAAGATTAAGTTGTGATTTAGTCCTGTGTAATTCAGTTCCACAAATACTTACTGTGTGCCCCATCTGAGATACTGTACTATGTACAAAAATGAGTAGTTCTGCAAAAAAAAATTTCAGGGAAGTCTGAAAACCCTTAAAACTTACTGCAAAACTTTAAGATGCCCACTTAAATGATACGTACATTTTTAAACAGACCTTTTAAACCTTCAGTGGAGTCTCATGTTCACAACACTAAAAGTTGACTTGCTGATCAGAGTGGCCCACGCCTGCAGGATGGGGCGTGGTGGGCGGGGAATGGCCACAGTGGTTTTTAGGCAGCAAAGAGATGCATCTCAAGATGATGGTATTATTTTATTTCCAAGAGGAACTTCACTGGGGATGAAGGGAAATTGCCCCCAGTGGACAGAAAAGAGAAGATGGTTCAGCACCCAGGGAAGAGCTTAGCAGGAGTTCTAGTCACAGGAGTCATGAGTTAGCTCTGCCTGTCAGACCAAACACAGTGTGAATGAAAAAGGAAAGCTCGAGTCCACAGCACCTGTGGTACTGGGTTCAATAAATACCCATCCCAGGGAGCAACAGAATTCCAGTTCCTACTCACCATGCAAATGGGGCCATTTTACATGCTTGGCAAGCATTGACTTAGAATCTGAGCATATAGGTTGGAATTCTAGGTCAAGTGTACCCTTGGCATGCATGTTTTTGGAGAGTGGTTAGCTTGCGGTGTAGGGAAATACACAGAAAATCAAAACTACTCCATTACCATTGAGGGCGGTCTTTCCCTGATAAGAGAAGAAAGGAGATCAGACAAGCACGCAGAGAAGTGTGGGGTGGAAGCAAGGGTGTTGATGAACTTGGCTTTGTGAATGAAGTGATTTCTTCCAGACACTGAACTCAGCAGGCTTATGAAACTACTTGATAACCAGAGACAGCAGTGAAGAAAAGGCATGACTGTCACAAGAGGGCAGTAATTAAGGCAGCGGAAGTGTGGCAATCACAGGCACATACTCAAGCAAGACCGCCTAGGTTCAAATCCTGACTCTGCCACCTACTGGCAGTTTGACCTCAGGCAAATTATTTAACTACTGGGAACCTCAGCTCCTCACTTGTAAAGTGAGGGTGTAATAGTCCTTTGCTCATAGAGTTGTTGTGATGGTTAGATGGGCTACTCATTGGAAAGAGCTGAGCGCCATGTCCCACGCAGAGTAAAAGTAAAAGACCGTCACTGAGTCAGGGCTGGGAGCCACCAGAAGGTCAAGGAGGTGAGTGGATTTAGGGATCTGGTGAATTAATTGATGGGTCATACCGCCCAATGTAGAAAGGAAAGATAATAAAATGGAGCCTTGGTGGCGGGTTAGGGTGGGGTAGGGTGGAACAGGCTTGAAGGATAAGGAAGAGGTAGACCAACACGATGCTTTGGTAAGAGGGAAATTTCAGAATTTTAATTTTTAGAGATGGCACATTGGGAGAAATGGCAGGTCCCAAGGTGTGATGGGGGCAAGTAGAGGTGGTCAAATGGATTGGAGAGAAATATTATTGGAGCATAATTGCTGGGGGTCCAGATGTGGGAGGACAGTGATGGTAGGTGACTGATCTAAGGGATACTGAAGGTCCCAGAGACAGTCAAGTCAGGGAACCACAAGTCAGATGCCCAGGTTCTGTAGTCCACCTTGATTTTCATACACACCACGCCCTCTGTCTGTCCCCCATTTCTCAGACACGGAAGCATCACACATATGGGATGCTCAGAGCGTGTGGGCTTTGGAGTCAGGCTCTATTCGTCCCAACTCTGCCCACCATTTATTGCTGTTAACACTAATTTCTTCACAGCTCTCTTTTCTCGCTTGTGAAATGGGACTCAGAATATCTGCCTCACAGAACTAAAGGAACTAAATGAAACAATTTGTGGGAAGCACTGAGCACATAGTTAGGGCTGAGAAAACAGCCTTTAGCATTGGAGCTCTGGTATAATGCCCTCAGCCAGGCCACGTGGCTCTCCTATTGAACACTCCGAATCTCACAGCACACTGACAGAGACAAGGTGACTCTGAGACCATGATCAAGGGAGACAAAACAAAGTTTCTGTGCAGCCCACAAAATACCAGACATCCCCCTCTCTGCAAAAATGAATGACCACTACTGTACCATTACAGCCTTTCCCTCCAATCTGCCCTCCCTAGAAATAAGATTTACTGAGGTGGCCAATCTTGGGATTGTTCTTGTTTTCTGAGAGCACCCAGTCTAGATGGGCCCTTGCTTCATTAGACCCTTCCCCAAATTACCCAGCCAATGCCCTCCTACTGCGATGCTGCATGGTTCCCCACGGTGTGTCTTGTTCTTGGCTGCAATGAGCAAAAACCCAGTGTGATCGATGGCAGGAGTATTCCTGGGGTCTGAACAAGTTTCTTTGGTTGAAGGACATTGATGTGGTTCAAGCAACGAAGGTTATTATTTGGGGCATTAGATTCTTCTTTTCTGTGAAGGTTGGAACATGCTCACAATATATAAACATTGTATTTTTCCTTGGTGTGAAGTTGGAAAATCTGAGATGATCCCAGCTCTGTGGTTCTGAAAGTCTGTGATTTTAAATTTGACACCCATCCCACAAATGAATAGGACCGATTCACTTATTCTATATTATTTCATTTACAATTATATTTTTAAAACTCTCATTTCTATGGTCACGTGCAGCACTGTTTTTAGATTTTTTTTCTGTCATAAAAATAAGCTTCAGAAGAATGGCCAAAGTCATGTGTTCTCCATTAAGCTGATGACATTGTGGGTTAGTTTCAGGAAAAGAAATGTTGGTGGTATTTTTAATCTCTTTGAGGATCGCTTAGTGCTAGCTAAAAAGGAATCTCGAGGTATTACGGAATACTTTTCTCTTTATCTAGAATTCCTATACAGCAACTGCCAGGTAATTATTTGGCTCATAATCGCTCAGCTTTTGTGAGTTCAGTATGTCCCAGATTTGAAATGATACAAAGTTTTAACCTTGCTTATGTAAAAGCCCATTCTTTTTATTTTTTTTATTTTTTATTTTTTTAAAGATTTTATTTATTCATTTGACAGAGTGAGACACAGCCAGAGAGTTGGTTGAGCGACAGGCAAGGGGAGTGAGAGAGGGAGAAGCAGGCTTTCCCGAGGAGCAGGAAGCCTGATGTGGGGCTCGAACCCAGGACTCTGGGATCATGACCTGAGCAGAAGGCAGCCGCTCAACAACTGAGCCACCCAGGCGCCCCTAAAAGCCCATTCTTGATCCAAGTACAGTGAGGCCCCGCAGGAGTGTGAGGACATGTTGGTCCTTTGGAGGAGCTAGGGAGCCAATGACCTTGGCTTCATGGAGGGACATCAGAAACGACTGTTGATCACTGCTACCACTCCCAACTTATTTTTCCTCTCATCATATCCACTAGAAGATGGTTATGGTTCCTTGTGATTATAAAATTCTAGCAGCCTAATACTTTATTTTATGACCCTTGCTCTCTAAGCAGCCACCATTTTATTTTCCTTCACCCTACAACATGAAGGAAAGTCAGCAAACATTTTCTGAGCACCTACCATATGCAAGGCACGATTTCAGGCACTGTGGAGACTAGAAAGATGAAAAAGACATGTCTTCAGTGGGGTTGGGTGATACGAGGACACAACCGAATGGGTTCATGCAGAATGTGAAAAATGAGTCTGTGAACTCCTCCTACATGGAGTTGCCTGGTTAGTAGGAACTTAAGGGAGAGAAGCTGCCCTTTAAGAGTTGCCAGATCCTTTTAAAAATGGAAACAGCAAATCATCCTGGTGCAGAGTTTCTCTGTTCTGGGAAGAATTATGTAGGTGGCTTCTCTTGATGCTGTAAATGGGACAAAGGTTGGTAGCTATTGTCCTGGGGGAGGTCATAACAGGGCGTGGTCCCACAAAGACTGCTTGTTGGAGGATCAAAAATATTAAAAACTGTTAGAGGATAATTTTTTAAAGAAGGTATAATCATGACTCTCATTTAAATGTAAAATGAACAGTTGTCAAAAAATTTATTTACCTCCTTAATTAAGGAGGGAGCCAGAGGAGGTTGCAATCTGTTCAAAAGAATATTCAAAGTACCACAGTTGTGGGGTGTCTGGGTGGCTCCAACAGTTAAGCATCTGCCTTCGGCTCAGGTCATGATCCTCAGGTCCTGGGGTCGAGTCCCATGTTGGGCTCCCGTCTCAGCGGTGAGCTTGCTTCTCCCTCTCCCTCTGCAGCTCCCCCTGCCTGTTCTCTCTCTCTCTCTCTCTCTCTCTCTCTCTCTCGTAAATAAATAAAATCTTAAATTAAAAAAAAAAAGTACCACACTTACACAGATCAGTCATGAGTGCTGAAGTGAATTTACAAATAAATGCAACACTGGAAGGGGGAAGGGAAGACACAGGCTCAGCAGCAGGGTCTTGGGGGCTCATCCAGGCATGTGGCAGAGGCGGTCGCTTTGCTCCAGACCCCCATACACGGCCTGTATGCTGCAGGAGCATAAGGAGAGTGCAGGAGTGTAAGTCCAAGACCGGGAATATTGGAGGCTACAAAAGAGACTTGTGGGGGGTACTTGGGCCAACAAGGGCATCCTACAGAAAAGGACAAGGACCCAGTGACTGTACCAGATGGGTCAGTAGATCCGCTAGTAGTACTGAAAAGTGGACCCCTAGACGTCTAGTCCTTTCAGCTTTGTGAGGCATTTGGAAATAGTCCCCTACAGTCTGAATGTTCCAGAAGAGGCAGAATTCTGAGAAACCTCAATGTTTAAAAGAGCAATTAGAGAATTGAGGTTGGCAATTTCTTACATAAAGTTTCAGGGGGTGACGGGTATAGATGCCATTGTTAATGGCTGAGAGGTATATAGAAAATTAAAAAGGAATGGTAATGAGTATAGCTAATGTTAGTATAGGAAGCCTAGGAAGGTTATAATAATCAGCAGATGCCATTTCCTATCTATTAAAGCAACTGAGACTGGTTATGTGTAGTTAATTTTTTTTTAAAAAAACTAGCTACAGCATGGATTTATAAGAAATTCATGAATACCTTAGACATCATTTGAATTTAAAATTTAAAACATATAATTGTATATACAGTCACCAATCAACTGGTCCACGATAGCTAGACTTTTACTTGAGTATAGATCTGTGATTAGAGTCCTGTATCATGTGTCCTGAATAAACCGCACTCATAAAAGCATTTTATAGGCAGGCAGAATCTCTCTAGAGCTTTGCTATTTTCCCCAATCTTTTACATTAGCTGTGCACATATTGTATTTTGTAGTAATTCTTTTTAGCAATTCTCTTTTAACCAAATCTTTCCAAAATATCCACAGAGCATCCAAAAGAGGTTTCACAAAAAGAACTCTCTTCACATTTATATGACTTTGGTTTAGTACTAATGAGTATGTAATTACAAGAAGCACATCTGGAATAAACAGGTCTCGGCCCACTTGCAACTCAGAAGATGCGAACAGAGGTGTCCAGATACTCAGCATACCATAGACATGCTGTGGGTGTCTATCTGTAGGTTCCAGGAGAGCATAAAGAATGAAGTTCATTCAGATGGATGGTTTAAATAGATGGTAGTTAACAGAGTTTCTATGCAATAGAACACTGATTATATTCTTACTAGTCCTAAGCATCCAAGTGTTGCTTTGGCTTATCTCATTTAATCTTCTCATCAATCAGTGAAATAACTGCTATTATTAACTTTATTTTAGCAAAGAAAACATTGAAACACAAAGAAGTTCAGTCATTGGTCCAAGGACTCATCAAGTTAGTAAGTAGTGGTAACAGAATTTCAACACAGAATATCTTATTCCAAAGCTGATGCTGTTGACAGCTTCTTTACAATATTCCCTTTTGAGAATTTTCAGAGTGAACCAGAGGAGAAAGGAGAGGGTAGCCCTAGGGGTATAACATATATCGATTGTTTTCCCCCTTGAGAATAGCATCTTGATTTTCCCTTGGGATAATACCCCTTCTTTGCCCTCGAGTTCACCTATATCAAATAGGATTTACTTTCTCACCCCAGCACCGAGAGTGAGCATGTGACCCAGAAATGTCTAATGAAGAGTACTTTGTCCTGCTAACCACAGTGATTGCCTGAGAGATGGGCACATAGCTCAAGTCTTGTTAATGAGAATCAAGCCTAGAACTGTTCCTAGTAATATCAGAAAAGTATTTTTCCACCCCTTAATCCTCTATTCCCAGGATCATTAGCTAAGGACCATAGAACCAGCAGACACCACTGCTATGGACAAATCCTGGTTAACATGAAGTCAAAGGACAGCAGAATCTAGAGATGGAAATAAAGAGACCAGTAACTAACCAGTCTTTGAACTTCTGGATTTAGCCATACCTGAATTCTGCAAGATCAGTTCCTAATGATGTTCAAACCCCAGTTCCCATCCTCAAGGAACTAGCTGGTGGTTGAATTCAGATCTCATGCATGTGTTAAACTTACATCAACCAAAAGATGTTTAAAGCCATACTCCCTTGCTGAAATGTGCCTTGTCTGTCTCTCTGTCTTTATTTACCTCACTTTTTTTCCTTATGCTTCTCTTCATTCCTCCATTACATTTCTGACCCACTACAACTTAGATTTTTCTCTTGTTTGTCAATATATATCTTGTGTTTAAAAGCATAAACATCTTAGCTGTGAAACCCCTTTGCAAATGAAATCTCACCTGCAGTTCTCGGATATAAAATCGTAGCTATTCAGGTTAAAGGTGGTGCCGGAGTCTGAGGAGACTGACGAACAAATGGGGCTGTGACAACGCTTTCATCTGACAAGTCCATAAATTTGTAGTATGTGATGGTAGGTCTTGACAAAGTACAGGAGGGAATTTTGACAAGCCTAACAGTTTTTAAAAACTTTGTCAAATCTTGTCATATGCAATGAAGATCCATTAAAATGACAATCTGCACATTCTGCCAGCATCCTCGTTTCTTGGGAAAAAAAATAAAGCAGAAAACTCATTACATTAAATGAAAAAATAAAATGTAGAAAGATATTGCCGGGGCGTCTGGGTGGCTCAGTTGGTTAAGTGACTGCCGTCGGCTCAGGTCATGATCCCGGAGA
Organism: Spilogale gracilis; assembly: GCA_004023965.1. NCBI lineage: Eukaryota > Metazoa > Chordata > Mammalia > Carnivora > Mephitidae > Spilogale > Spilogale gracilis. The sequence goes on from PITA01000574.1 coordinate 147,760, forward strand.
TCTGGGATCGAGTCCCACATTGGGCTCCCTGCTCGGTGGGAAGCCTGCTTCTCCCTCTCTCACTCCCCCTGCTTGTGTTCCCCTTGTGTTCCCTCTCTGGCTGTGTTTCTCTCTGTCAAATCAATAAAATCTTAAAAAAAAAAAAAAAAGAAAGAAAGATATTGCCTGGGGTGCCTGGGTGACTCAGTTGTTAAGCGTCTGATCTTGGACTCCCAAGATCGAGCCCTGCATCGGACTCCCTGCTCGGTGGGAAGCCTGCTTCTCCCTCTCTCTCTCCCTGCTTGTGTTCCCTCTCTCGCTGTGTTTCTCTCAGTCAAATAAATAAATAAAATATTTAAAAATAAAAAGAAAGAAAAAAATATTGTCTGACAGCATCTCTCTCTTTCTTTCTGTTTTAACAATTATATGGCTTATAAAATAGAAGATAGATATGAAACCACGCTGTAATTTAACTGAGCAACAGTTTCAAAAAGACCATATTAGAAACCAGACAAGGGAATATCTTTGGAGAGCTCAGGTCATATTTTAAATCCCTGTGGCTACAGTAGCAACAGCAACTTGAAAAACAAAGTGAATGACTATGATGTTTAAAGACAGATAATTCTAAGCAGTAAATTAACAAAAGCACCACTGTCATCATTACCATCATCACCATCATCATCATCACCATCATCACATTACCATTATCATCACCATCATCATCACCACCATTACTTTTAGCACCATCATCACTACCATCATCACCATCATCATAACCATCATCAATCACCATCATCTCCATCACCATTAATGCCATCATATCATCACCATCATCATTACCACCAGCACCACCAGCACCAGCACCATCATCATCATCATCATCATCATCATCACCACCAGCACCATCATCACCATCATCATCACCATCACCACCACCGTCATCACCACCACCATCGCCAGCACCATCATCACTATCATCATCATCATCATCACCATCACCACCAGCACCAGCACCATCATCACCATCGTCATCACCATCATCACCATCACCACCATCATCATCGCCACCACCACCACCAGCACCATCATCACCATCATCATCACCATCACCACCACCATCATCTTTGTCTCCAAAGTTTTGAGCACTGAGCCTTGCTAAGTGTGCTGTGTACAACATCTCATTTCATTCTCACCATGGCCATCTGAGGGAAATACTGCTCTTGTCCATGAGCAATTTAGTGATTTATTCAAGGTCACATATCTAGAAAGTGGCAGAGCTGGGACCAGCTCTTGAATCAATTTGTACCCAGAGTTCCTCGATGCAACTGAAACTTCTAAGCTTGGAAATATGAGAAATCCAACCATTCCAGTGCAAATCCACAACCAGTAGCTGCAGTACCTTCTCTCTTTTGTCTTCTCTCTCTTACATGCAGAAGAAGAATGAATAGATATGTAAAGTTGCACAAGTCTGAGGTTCATGACACCTGATGTGTGGCACTGTTTAGTTCAAAGGCTTTGAGCAGAGAGTCTCCCTTTATTTTCATAGCAGCTCTGTGAGTTAAAGCAAGGCAGGTTTTTTGAACTTGTACAAACAGCAGAACAGTGGTTGCCAGGGGCTGGGGGAGGGCAAATAAGAAGTGGTTGGTGAAAGACTACAAACTTTCAATTATAAGATGAATAAGTTCTGGGGATCTAATGTGTAGCATGGTGACAATAGTTAACAACCCTGTATTTTATACTTGAAAGTTGCTAAGAGAGTAGATCTTAAATGTTATTACCACTTAAAAAGTAGAAATTATGTGAGGTGATCAAGGTGTTAACTAACCTTATTTTGAAAATCATCCCTCAGTATATCTGTGTATCAAATCATTACAATATATTATCTCAAACTTGTCAATTATAGTTCAATAAAGCTAGAGGGAAACAAAGAGAAGGTTTTATTATACTTATACCTATCGTTTAAAAAAAAAATTGTAAAATTTTCCAGGGTCCTACAAGGAATCCTTACCAGTGAAATCTCTGTTATAAACCACTGGGTATAAGGCTAGAAAGGACTGTTGTCCCTGGCCCTGATCTTTCTAGTACCAACCTGTATAGTCCAGGATCTAAAGGTGACCTTAAGAATATGATCATCATAGCTACGATTTGTTCAGCTTTTACTACGTGCTTTACATACATTATATCATTCATACCTCCTAGCAGCCCTCTACAGTGGTAACTTGTATTTCCCCCATATAAGAAAAGAGGAAATAGAGGTTCAAGAAACTTGCTTACAATGACACAGCTAGCTGGAAGCAGAAACAGGATTTGAGTTCAGTCGATCTTACTTCCAATCCATTCTCTTAACCTGGTACAAATCAGCCATGTCCAATGTACAAAAGTTCTAATTTGTTTTTTGTTCTGTTTTGGTTTGGTTTGGTTATTTTTTAGAATTGGAACATGTTTTCGCACAAAAACAGTTTCTCAGGGATGGGGCTCCTGGATCCTATTTATGACCGATTTTGTGCAAATTCTAGCTACTTGTGGAGAAAATTGCAGGAACAAGCTGTTTCAATGATGGTAATGAAAGTAAATATAAAAGAAAATACAATGAATAAGGAATGTTTGTTTTTAAATCTTAAATATCTGTGCTTGGGAACTCAAAATGACTAGAAAATGTAAAGGAAATAAATTTTAAAAATTTAAGATTATGAAAATGCTTCCTAGCAAATTTCAAGCACTATAGAGGTAATTACTCTTGGTTCTATGTTATGAATTTTCTATTTCTTGGTCCTGATGTAACAGCAGTACTAATCACATTCTTATCAAAAATAGAGCTCTTTCTTCCTTTTTCTTCTCCTTTCCTTCCTTTCTTTTCTTTTCTGTTCTTTTTCTCTTCTTTTCTCCTTTTTTTTTCAGTTTTGCACTGAACTAGAAAGATGTGTGATATATAAAAGAAAATGCATGAACTCTGGAACCAAATGGATAAAGATTTTAAAAAACTCAAAGCTCTGCCAAGTAGAAAAGCAAGTAAGAAATCTCAGTCCCAAATTGAGGCTTACATGAGTTTATAAGCAAAAACCATTATATCTTGGGTTTTCTAGTCATGTCTATGAACAGAATAGAGTGTGAAACCTTGAGTATCATATGTAATAGTTCAAGTATTCTGGTGACTAAGTAAAAAGACTGAAATTAAGAAAAGTTAAAATTTATCATGAGACACAGAACATAAAACCTAAGTAAGGAGAAATTAGCCTGTAAACAAAACAAAACAAAACAAAACCAACAACTCTTTTACAAGGCTTCAAAGAAATCAGTCTATGAATGAAAGCATAATACTGAAGAATGCTGAAAGGAGACCCATGGAGGTAGTAACTTTCCGAGATGTTCTTCGGTCGGGTCACGTGCACGCAGACTAGGAGGAGATTGTGCAAAGTGAACTAGAGACATTTGCTGGTTGTGGCTCAACCCGCTCTTACCTCAAACCAGAAAGCAAACTTGGCCCAGTGCGTGAAAACATCCAAAAGAGGGGCACTTGCATGGCTCTGCTTATTAAGTGTCCCACTCTTGATTTTGGCTCAGGTCATGATCTCAGGGTCATCTGTGCTCAGCGGGGAGTCTGCTTGAAATGATACAAAGCATTCAAAGCATTTCTTCACAACAACTGCTAGAAAGTGACATTCTTTTAAAACTGAATAGTTTATTTCTTTTAGCTTGTGCTCTTGCAAAGTGGGTTTTGTCGTTTGGGATATTGACTGGCTTCAAGTGCAAGTTAAATTCTCATCTTGGTAGTCTTGAGCCATCCAAATGCAGGGACTCCCTTTTCTTAATATAAAAATATTTTTAATTTATTTTTTTTAAATATTTTATTTATTTGACAGAGAGAAACACAGCCAGAGAGGGAACACAAGCAAGGGGAGTGAAAGAGGGAGAAGCAGGCTTCCCGCCGAGCAGGGAGCCCGATGTGGGACTCGATCCCGGGTCTCCAGGATCATGACCTGAGCCGAAGGCAGTCGCCCAACCAACTGAGCCACCCAGGCGCCCTTAATATAAAAATATTTTAAATGCAACAGGAATTTTCTCAGCATGTCGAAATAGTAAAAAAAAAAAAAAAAGATGAACCTGTAAAATATCAGTATCTTTTGTATCATGGGCAGTTTTTAAAAAGATATTTCTTTTTCCCTTTGAAAATTAAGCACACAAGTAAATCAACAATTTATATCCAGTTCCTTTCAGAGGTTTTGCAAACAATGAAGATTTTCTGCTTGACAGCATTCTTCTTTCCATAAAAGAACTGCTATCTGGGCAGATTTCATTGTTTAGGAGAGGAATGACCCATGACCAAAAATTGAGAAGAGAACGAGGGTCTTTCAGGTATGCTGAGAGAAGAGGTTCCCTTGGAACCCTGTAACACCCCTCCGGTTTCCTTATGTCTACTGCTTAGGGGAGGAGGGTCACACACCCGGTGGCTGAAAGGCTTGAACTGGGACTTGCTTTGGGGACTAAACCACAGACTGAGGGCGGAGAGAGCCATGAAACCATCTGCCAGGCCACAAAAGTTCTCTCGTGGTACTTTTTCAAAAGCTGCTGAAATCTCTGGGAATAACAATCTAGATCCTGTTTTTATTGTATAGGCTCAATACTGGGATGATGATCTGAGGCACCTGGATGGCTAAGCATTTAACTCTTGATTTTGGCTCAGGTCAGGATCGTATGGGTCATAAGAGGGAAGCTGTGTCAGGGCCCATGCTCAGCAGGGAGTCTAATGGTGAGTCTCTCTCTTCCTCTCCCACTGTCCCTCCCCCCCCAAATAAATAAATCTTTAAAAAAAAAAAAATGGAGGGGCACCTGGGTGGCTCAGTTGGTTGAGTCACCAGCTCTTGATTTCCACTCAGGTCATGATTTTGGGGTCCTGAGATTGGGCCCCACAACGGGCTTTGTGCTCAGCAGGGAGTCTACTTGAGATTCCCTCTCTCACTCTCCCTCTGTCTTTTCCCGAACTCGCTCATGCTCTATCTCCCTCAAATAAATAATCTCAAAAAGCATAATGGGAGGATGATCTGACATGCAAATGGGTTTTTCCTCTCCCAGCATGGTTGGTAATATGTGGCACCCCCCGACCAAGGTAAGACTCATTAAAGTTACATTTCAGTAAGATGGTTGTTTTCCTGGTCTTCCTACCCCTGGAACTTCATAGATACATAAAACGTATTGAGCACTTGTTACGTGCCAGGATTTACTTGACACTTTTTAATGCTTCCAGCAACCTCATAAGGATGGTGTTAATTTTTAGGATTAAATACCGAGGCTTAAAAAAAAAAAAAAAAAAAAAAAAAATACCGAGGCTTAAGAAAGGTGAAAATTTTGCACAGATCTTACAGTTAATGATGATGGGGCTGGGAGATATACCAAATTAGCCTGCTTTGATTGCATGGATTACAGTGGTTAATAAAGCAGCTGCTACTGATGCAGGGAACAAAGGCAGAAGGAAATGTAGATAAAATTCAATTTTCTTATACCCTGTTGATAAATATTTGAGGCAGGCAGAGTATAACATTTCTCCCGGAAATTCCCAGCTGTCTTAATGTTAATGCTTTGCTACAGGGAAGAGTCACCTTGGTTTGATAATAGCTGGGACAGCAGGATCCTGTGAATCTTCTTTAGCATATGAAAGTCCTTTTGGAAACTTGTCTTGTCTTTATCTCCCCCTACCCTCTGGTATACAAATCAGTTGCTACTCACAATCTGGAGCAGCAGCTCTTTCTGTCCATGGGTCCCGCCCCTTAACAAAACCACCTTCTCGCACCACAGACGTCTCAAGAACTCTTTCTTGGCCTTTGGCTCTGAAACCCAACACTCCAAACCACATCACTACCAGTGTCCTGCCTAGATTGGTGGTCAGACTGGTGGAGCTCCCAGGAAGCGCCTATTGGGACCTGAAGGCTGTTTCTGGAACTATTGAAGGCATCTTAACTGGCATGGGCTTGCAGCAAGCCGGAAACACTAGAAAATTATTATAGCCACTGTGCTCAAGTCCCTTGTCCCTCATGAGGTGTTTGGTAGATGACACCAGTGAAGTTATCCTGTCCTGGGGCTTTTCTTTGTTGTGAGGCTTTTTGTTTTTTGTTTTAAGTAATCTCTATGCCCAGTGTGGGTCTCGAATTCATAATCCCAAGATCAAGAGTCACATATTCTACCAACCGAGCCAGCCGGGTGCCCCTGTGGTGATGTTTTTGTTTATTGATTTGATTTCCTCACTAGTTATTCTAAGGACCTATTTAGAAGTCCAAGCCACCTTGCTATTTACTCAGAAAAACAGCTCCAGGAGATATGGGCAAAGGGTCCCTGGAAAACAAAGGAGAGCCAGGTTGGGGGAGATGCCCAATCAGTTAACCCCCTTAACCTCCCATCCCGGTAGGTATGGAGATGCAAACTAAGAACGGGCAACCGGGTTACTTTTACTGGGTACTTGGGACCAGATTGGAACGCCCAAATGCCCTCAACTTCCTGGTTCCAGGAGCAACAGAAATGCAGATTAATCCTGGTCAGCTTGTGATTTGGGGGATTGCCCTATAAAAGCTAGCCTAAGAAATTAGGCCTTGTCTTTCTCTCATTAGAGGCGACCCTGGCCTGGGCCTCAATGCTTCGTAGGAAATAAAGCTTTGCTTGACCTTCACTTTTGTATCAGCCTCGTTCCTTTGAACACGGACCCTATTAGTTACAAGTCTGTTCAGACTTTATATTTCTTCATGAGTTGGTCTTGTTAAGTTGTGTGTTCCTAGGAATTTGTCTGTTTTATTTAGGTTATCAGATTTGTTAGTATACAGTTGTTCATATTACTCTTTAATATCCTTTTTCTGTAAGATCTGTAGTAATGTCTATTTTTCCTGATTTTAGTTGTTTGAAAAGAACCTTCTTTTCTTTCTTAGTCAACCTAGCTAAAATTTGTTGATCTTTTTGAAGAACCCACTCTTTGTTTTTTTTATTTTCCCTGTCCTTTTTCTTTTTTTTTTTTTTCCCTGTCCTTTTTCTATTCTCTATGTTTTTGAATCCCTGCACTAACCTTTATTATTTTCTTCCTTCCACTAGCTTTGGGTGTATGGGCTATTTATTCTTGATGTCTACTATGCTCTTCCAAATGAGCCAGCCAACCGCCCTACAACCATATATTTTTTACTGCTTTCATGATACCTTCAGATAATATCAACTACAGCCTGGGACCACAGGAGTTACTGTTCAGGGATTTCTTCTCATTTCATTTTCAATCCCTTCCTTACTCAATATGCCGCGAAGCCAGTGGCTCTCACTCTCATTTGTCTTGGTCAATGATTTACATTTTTGTTAATGATTTTCTAATGATTTACATTTTTGTTTCTAAGTCCAAGGTATCCTTTTAATAACTACAATTTCATTTGTCTTTCAAAGTGTTTTCTTCAGTAAGTGAAAAAGGAATGGAATGAAAGTTAAACCCAAGCAGCTAGAAATTTCTTTAGCACAGGGAGTGTCAGAAGGAGACTTTGAGAACTGGGGCAGGCTCCAGTCTTCCCAGGAAATGCCCAGCGTTTGGGAAAGCTTACTGTGAGGTGGGAACAAGGGGTGGCCATGGAAGCAGAGGCTTGAAGTTTACCAAACAATTGCTCAGTAATAATAATTTATTATGGGTCAGTCACTAGCCTAGGAGTGTTGTCTGCATTATCTCACTGAACACTCAAAACAGCAACAGGTAATTTTACCATCATGCCCATTTTGCAGAGAGTTTAAAGAACTTATCACAGATCACACTGCAGCAGATGTGGGAATTGAGCATGGCAAGTCTGACTCCTGATTCTGTGGACCTCACTACACAACATCACTTTGATGTTGAGACTACTCTCAGAATTTTTCAGTATAAAGCCCTCATTCCTAAAACCATGTCTTCTGTTAATGGCATGAGATTAGAATGGAGAGAAGACAGGTTTCTGTGCCATTATCCTTTTTTATTTATTCATTTATTCATCCATTTAATTGCTAACTTTTTTATTGAGCACCAACTATGGGCCAGGTATTCTTATTAAACTTGAGAATACAGTAGGGAACAAGATGGACAAGATCTCTTCCAGTCTCATGGGATTCCATCCTTTGGGTTCAGAATTAACAATAAACATATAAAGAAATAAGGAAACTACGACAGTGACACATATTGGGAATAGAATAAATATAATCAAAAGAGAGAGACTGGGAGCTCCTTTAGATTCAGAGGGCAGTGGTCCTGGGCTGAGACCTGAATGGCAAGAAGAGGCTCACAAGAAGATCTGGAATAAGGGAACTCCAAGCTGAAGGGACAGACACCAGCTTGATGTGCTTGAAACCAGATAGTGGGGCCACATTGTTGGAATGAAGTGAGTGAGGGGCAGGGATGTAGGGAGGCAAGAGCCAGATAAGGCAGAACCTTGCAGGCTATAGGAAAAACTTTGAATTTTACAGTGAGTCTGATGAGGAAACATCCAAGAATTTGAACAGGTGAATAAGAGATCTATTTCATATTTTTAAAAGATTTTCATTCCCTGATTTCTCTGCCTGTAGCTGGAGTCCCCAAGTGGTTGTTGGAGACCTTTCCACCAGTGTTGGTGTTTTATGCAGTTGACCCTCAAAAAGGTAGATGTCAGTATGTTCTTTCCCCAACTGATTCCTGAAATTCCCAGTCAGAGGGAATCTTAGTGGTACAACTCTCCTATCTGTGACTTGATTTTAAGGGCCCAGAGATCCCACAAATTGGGCCCCCAAATTGTCAGCCAGTCCCTGAGATTATACCCAAACTCTGGCCTGTGTGTGTGCCAGTGTGTGGAGAGACCCCCACTGCATCCACCAGTTCCCCAAAGAGACCGCTAAACCATGGGAACATTAAATGTCACACATTTAAAATGTGGCAATACTAAGCTTCAAATCAAGATCTTTTGACTTCAATAACTGGATCTTCCACTGCAATAGATATATAGGAAAGAAAATATTAAAGAAGCATCTTCAAGAAGCATTAATAGCTTCTTGGGATTTTAGAACACAAAAATGATAATAGCTTACATTTCTTTTTTTTTTTTTTTTTTTAAGATTTATCCATTTACTTGGGGGGGGAGGAGAAAGAGAGAGAGTTAATGGAGGAGGAAGGAGGGACAGAGGAAGAGGAAGAGAATCTCAGGCAGATTCCCTGCTGACCATGGAGACCATTGCAGGGCTGATTTCCATGACCCATGAGATCGTGACCTGAGCAGAAATCATGAGTTGGACACTTACCTGACTGAGCCAACCATGTGCCCCATAGCTAACATTTCATAAGTACTCGCTATGTGCTGGTGTTAAAGACATGATGACTGTCCCAAAGAGGAGCCACTTATACTAAGCCCCACATAGCCAAAATGAAACTTAATTACATTTTCAGCTCTCCAGGAAATGGAACCTAAGCCAGTCAGTCAGGAATCACTTGACCAGCACTAGCTTGGTGATCTGCCCGCTAAGACCTCTGCCATCCTCTATAAGGAAGGTAACCTTGCAGTAATCAATCGCTTTATTACCTAGTACAACTTCCTTGTTCCGGCTCCCTTCTGCCTACAATGTTTCTTGCGCTGTACAGCTCTTCAGAGCTCCTTTCTACCTGCTAGATTGGATGGTGCCCAATTCATGAATCACTGACTAAAACCAATAAGGTCTTTAAAATGTATTCAGTTGAATTCTGTCTTTTTGTAACAGTAGGTACTCATTTAAGCCTCTCAGCAACCTTATGAGGTAAGTACTCTCATCACTCCCATTTTATAATGAGGCAACTAAGACACAGAGAGGTTGGATAAACTGTCCAAAGTCACACAGCTAGACAGTGGCAACAGGAGTATTCAAACCAGAGACCTGCATGCTTAATCTCATGCAGCCTCTCCAGCTGTTTGCCACCTTGCTGACAACCTAGTCCTGAGGCAGTAGAGGAAGGCCCTGGTCAGGAAGTTGATGGATTCTTAAGACTCCAAAACATAAGTACCCAGAACACAAATATCCAAAAAAAAAGTGAGAGCAAAACTCCATCGTATTCATGACAACCCTTCTCTCAAAAATTCAAGAACAGAAGAAAATCAAAAGTTTAAAAGTGGAGAAAAAGAATTTTACTACCTAGAATATAAAACCACTAGGCAACGAGGAATTTTCAAGTTGAAGATGACAGGTATTTATTGTCTGTGAAACTTTTATTGTATCTCCTGGACAATTATGTCCTGAAATTACTTCAAAATGGGCTGCTCAAGTTGATTAGCATTTTAAAATCTTCCCTAAAATGGGACAGAACGGCTCTAAGTGATTGCTATTGCTTTGCTCTTATTTTTCCTGCTGAGAGTGGCATATTTTGCTCACAGATGTCTGTCTTTCTCTTTGTTGTACATGGATTTCTCAAACACCCTGAACGTGACCCCAGGAAGGTCTTTGTCATGCTCAGTGGTGCTTCAGATGGCTAGATGTGTTTCCCCTTCTCCTAGATTCTGATGCACTTGAGTTACTCTGTGTTCTTTTAGAGAGAAGAATCTTCACATTATTTTGAGTCCAGTTTTGACATGTGGTGGCCTCTACATTTATAATGGTGGCTTTGTAGCCTCAATATCTATGCTGTTTAATTTGTTCTCTTCATGCATGATGAAAGCCTTAGCAATATATTTTTCATAGTCAACTGCAAAGTTTTTCAGGTTGTACCTATGAGCTTATATTAGAATATGTCTTGCTGGAGCAAAATAGAAAGCAAACTATAATTTGAAATGTTCCATGTACACAGTTTAGAAAATAACTGGATGTCCATAGTCAAAGAGGCTTTAGTAACGGGGATCCAAACATTACCAAGAACGAGAAAATCTGAGTTCGTCTCACAATAATGTTCCCATGATTTGGGAAAGCTGTTTAATAGTACCACTCCATTTCTCCACTTATAATAATAAAGTAGGTGAAATTGCTTTTACTGGAATGATTAAAGCTTTTTTCCCAGAATTCTGATGACTCTCTCAATGAGTTATTTTCTATCATTTTAGCGGAAATTTTATCTCATCCATACATCAGCTAATTCTATAGCATGATACTCTTAATTTGTCTCTTAAAAGAGGCTCTGCCCTATTCACATTATACTATATTTATTCTTCAGCATGAAAAGTATTCAGTATTTCAGGGGAAAGAACTTGGACTGAAGTAATATGTGCTCTAGCCAAGTTTCATCATTGAAAGGAAAAAAGAATCATTGTATTTCTTTCCTCTGGTTCCTTGGGGTGCACAGAATGGAGAGGGACAGGGTTCCCCATCTCTCCCTAGCTCTTCGCTTAAATCCACTTATTTGAGCCAATAATTTCTTGCCTACAGCAGAGCATGCACCCAGCAGTTGATTTTTGGCTTTTATCTGCTCATTTTTAGAAAGGTTCTCTTTATGTGCCCATCCTAAACAAAAGCTGTTCTCTGTGAGATGTCCTCGGACCATCCATCCCCTATGACCTTCTCCAGAAGCTTTAATCATTTCTTCCTCCCTGTCTAGTACCACTTTGTAACTATCATCAGTACAGTACATGAAACATTGTACTAATTTCACTGGGGGAGAAACTTTTTCTTATTTATCTTTGTATCCCCAGTGCCTAATTTATGGCACACGTGCATTGGTGCCAAGAATGCTGCCCTATTTATTGAATGCATTATAATGAATACAGTGAAGTTTTAGGGAGTTTGTTCAAAGTCCCTAAAAATATGCATATCAGGATGAGAAATGGATGGGGTTTTGTGGCAAAGGCTGTTTTCAGTATTTCTCTTCCCTTTTCCTCCTTTGCAATAGAGCCCCTAATATTGGGTGAGCCACATGGCAATGTAGAAAAAAGACTGGATTTCTCAGCCTCCTTTGCAGTGAAACAAGTCCACGTGATTCAACTCTGGCTGGAAAGGTGTTGGTTGAAGTGTCACGTGGCAGCTTTTAGGATCCCTTAAAAGTGAACCAGAATTACCACTTACTTTTTCTTTGCCCTTTTTACTTGCTACTGTCTGGAATTTAGATTTGATGCCTGGGGCCCAGTAGCCCTCTTCTATACATCACATAAAAATGAATGGAATCCTGCCAGTCGTGCTAACCTGGATGAACTTGGAGGATATTATGTGAAATGAAATAAGCCAGACAAAACAAATATGGTATATTCCACTCATTTGTGGAATCTTAAAAAAAAAAAAAAATCAAACTCATAGCAAAAAGAGAATAGAATGGTGGTTGCCAGGGGCTGGGAGGTGGGGGAAGTTGGGAAACAGCACAAACTTATAAGATGAAGAAGTTCTGTGCACAGCATAGTGAGCACAGTTAATAATAATGTATTATATACTTGAAATTTATTAAAAAAATAGATCTCGAGTGTTCTTACCAAAAAAAATAAAAGAGTAACAGTAAGATGATGGATGCATTAATTAACTTGATTGTGGGGGCCATTTCACAATGTATCAATCATCGAGTTGTAGACTTTAAATATATGACGTTTTATTTGCCAATTTTGCCACATCAAAGCTAAGGAGAAGAAAAAATTACACAGAGCCTGGCTCTCTGAGCACCTTATAGAGTAAAGCCACCACACCAGCCCTGACCTATTGAGTCTAGATTTTTGTGGGAAAGACAAACATCTATGTTGTTTGAACTGTGGTTCTTCCAAGTCCCTGTTACTCCCAGCTGAACCTAATCCTGATCTGGTGTTGCTTTTCCTCGCTTCTTGATTGGCGTGTTTTGTAATAGCTCATATTAAAAAACAACAAGAACTGGGGCGCCTGGGTGGCTCAGTTGGTTGGGCGACTGCCTTCGGCTCAGGTCATGATCCTGGAGACCTGGGATCGAGCCCCACATTGGGCTCCCTGCTCGGTGGGAAGCCTGCTTCTCCCTCTCTCTCTCCTCCTGCTTGTGTTCCCTCTCTGGTTGTGTTTCTCTCTGTCAAATAAAAACAAACAAACAAACAAACAAAACCCAACAAGAACAACAAAACAAAACAAAAACCTTGCCCAAGAGCTTTGGATGAGTCATATATGAAATCTCTAGACTGGAAATTTTAATTTATTAATGTCATCAGTTATGCACACATGGACACACACGCACACACATTTGGGGCATCAACTAGTAGCTTTTGTTATTGAGTGCTTACTGTCTGCCGGTAAGTAAAGGGGAACTATGCTATATTTTATATGCATTATTTTACTGAAGGCTCATTTAAAAAAAAAAAAAAAACACGATCTAGGGACTTTTATTATCTTCACCTTATCAGTGAGGTAGTTGCAGATCAGAGAAGCTAAGTAAATGACCAGTAGCCAAGGGGAGCCCAAAAGCAGGGTGGTCTTCCCTCCAAACCCATGTGTTGATCACTGCTGGAGACTTGTTGCAGGAGGGGTTCCAGGGAACCCTTCCTCTGCCCACCAGCAAGCTTCACTTTGCAAATCCAGTTAGTGCTGGTGTTGTAATGGACGAGTTATCCAGGAGTGGGATTCTGCTGTCAGCAAGGTGACTACTAGCTACACCCCAGGAAGAGATCCAGAGAACACTGAAAAATAAGGAACTCCTGAGCTGACTTTGCTGCAGAGAGCCAGGTGCCAAAGCAGCTTGCCTCTTCACAAGCTGGTTGGTGGTAGGGGCGGTGTTAATGGGAATATAGAATTGAATGGGATCTCCCCGCACAGGCAGAGCTGTGAAACTGAGGTCTGAAGCCACACATCATGACACAGGCACATCGAAATCAACAAATCTCATTCACATGTAAAGACCAGAGGATCAAACTTCTAAAATTTGTATTTAGCAAAATAGAAAAAGAAAAAAGCATTCAAAAAAAATAATTTATACATTTTGATACTCAGATCTCAATGATAACACCGCAAACGTACTGAAAAGATAATTCATTTCCTTTCATCATCCAAGGCATGCATGCTCATTCATTTAAGAGACATGCATCAGGGGACTGCTATGTGTAGGGGCTGTGTTCACCAGGGACTGGGGCACCCAGGGGGGCAGGGCTCTCCACAATGATGCCGTCAGATGGGAAGATGCACCTGGCAAGAGAGCTTTATAGTATAGGGTGCCATGTGCCTTAACCGAGGGATGTACTTGGCTGTGTGGACTTCAAATGAGAAGGATCCCACACGGGGCAGATTTCCCAAGGTTTGAAGAAATGACTAGGGTATAACCAAGAGAATGGGAGTGGGGAAGGGAGAGCCTGTTTATAAGGAAGGGAGGATCAAGGGCAAACACTAAAAAGAACCTGTCACCTTCTAGGAAGTACGTAAGACTAGAGCCCAGAGATAAGGAAAGCCGAGCAAGAAGAGAGTCGTTCCTAAAGTGGTCAATTAAATAATAAGCTATAGCAAATTGATATTTACATAAATAAACAGCCAGCTTTCACAGTCCTTCTCTTGGTTTTTATGGGAGTTGAAAAAGATAGTGGTTTTTAAATTCCACTCCTCCAAAGGACAATGTGGTGAACCGTTGTTGGCTACTAGCACCCCCTTTCCTTCCTCACAGAACTCCTTTCCTAGTTCTTCACCCACGTCCACTCCCACCCACTGGAGACTCTGGAGACCCTGATTCATCTCCAGGATCGGGGCAGATCCTTGTTAGTCTAGCTCTGAGGTCAGCCCATGATGGTCCTATTACCTGTTTTTGTAAATAATGATTGTTTCAAAACAACCACACCCATTACTTCCTCTGGCTGCACAGCAAAGTCCAGAAGTGTGGCCCAGGCTGTGTGGCTCCCAAAACTTAACCCTTTCCTGCCTGGTCCTCCTTAGAAAACACCTGCAAACTTTGGGTCTAGGCCCATCCCAGCACGGAATTCCCCTGGCAGATGTTATTGGTCCAGAGGTGGGCTTGTTGCTTCAACTGGCCAATCAGATTAAAGAAAAGAACTTACCTTTCGTGCCTGTAGCAACGAGTCTTTCACTTGCGCCAGATGATGCCTCAGTTGCTGCTCAGAGCCACCTTATAACCGTGAGCTGTTCTAGAAATGGCAGAACTAAGAGATAGAAAGATCTGGGTCTCTGATAACACTGTGCAGTCATTCAATCAAGCAACCCTGAGGCCTGCCCTAGCTGGACTGAGTGTCCTATGAGATAATACATTTTCTTATTGTATTTAAGTCAGTTTGGGTAAGGCTGTCTCGTCCTTGGAAGTAAAAGCATCTGTTACTGCAATCTAAGTAATGACATCTTGTCTGAAGGCTGGACTCACTGTAGGCTGAAGTACCTAAAACATGGTCACAAATCCAAAATAAAACAAAGGAGATGGTGTTAAGAATAGGCAGCGTCACAAGCCTGCATGCATTGCCGGCAAGCAGACCCTAGATGCAACCACCAGCCTCACCCGCATGATTGAAGTTCTTTGAAAAATAAAGTTCCTAATTCAATAAGCTCAAGATGACTTTCAAAGAAGAGCAGGGGAGATATGGTAAATTGGGAACTGAGGAGGTGGAGAGGTACGACCGGAAGAAATCCCTTGATGGCACTATTTACCTTAGACCATCGCAATTTGTGCTTATGAAAAGTGGCCTTGACACACCAACAAGAGAATTGGTTACATCCCCTCCACTTGCTTTCACAAGGAAAAGAAGGAGGGAGGTTTTTTCCAAAGATTTTCTGACTCTCCTCAAAAAAAGTTTTCTTTTAATAACAAACTGAAAAATCAGTGCTGTGGGAAACACCCCTTATTCCTAAGACACTGGGTCAGAGAAATCTGCAAGAGGAGCCCGGCTTCATGATGTGTTTTCATGATTCCCCGGACCAGTGGGATCGCACTTCTCTGACGTCCGTTATTAATTGTGTACTATCCCAGAAAGCTGGATGCAGGGGCAGAAATGCATTTTGGATGCAGGGAGTGGTGCAGTGCTCTGAGCAAAGTGCATGCATTGGAGTCATATCCAAATCCCAATTCCACCTCCAAGATAGCTTTGTAAGTCTCTGTTTCCCGACACATAAGACAACAATAAGAACACATATCTTGCATAGTTGTTGAGATATATATATATGAAATTTGGCAAAACATTTGGCATCTATTAGACCGCCGTTTGTGAAGATATCACTGTTACTTTTCGCTATTATTATGATTCTCATTCTCTCCCAAGCAAAATATTACATTTGATAGGCCAAGTTGCAATAGAATAATTTCAAAGCTAGAGATGTACTATCCCATCTGCCTTGTTTAAATCTTCAGTGACCTCCTGTTGGTCTGCAAACTGGCCACCATACATGGAGGGTAAGGAGAGATGGAAAAAAGAGACAAACCACCCCAGAGTGGCGAGGGGGAAGGTCAAATAAGCAAGAGAAGTTACTTATGAGGCTTGTTGGGGCAGCCATGAGAGAGCAGATCCTGGTATCTGCCCACTAGCATCCTAGCATTTATATATATAGGCCTTAACTGGGTCCAGTCATTTATACTATCCTGGTGGTGTCAACATTACCTTACTCTCTCAAAGCTCTGTCCTTGAACAGCTCGTACCTCCTCCAACACCTTCAGAAGAGTGAACCAAAAAGCTGTGTCTCAGAGCTAAGTTATCCATAACGATGCTTTCTCTAGGAACAAGAATTCTGTGAAAGCCTATTCATGTATTGGGAATGATTTCAAGCAGTCATTGGATCCAGCAACTCATTATCATTTCCAATGTGTCAGAGCTCAGCTGAGGTCATCATTTAAATCAATAAGGTGCAATGAGTGGGCTGCAGCAGTTGATGTAATCAGTCTAGCCCCTGAAGTGCCCTGGAGGGACTTAAACTACTCAACAGTGACCAGCACTGAACAGAGGTATGTAGAAATTATGACCTCTGGAGCCTGGGAAGTCCAAGGTCAAAGTGCTGGCTGATTCCATTTCTGGTCAGAGCCTTCTTCCTGGCTTGCAGATGGACACCCTCACTGTCTCTTCACACAGGGGAAAGGGAACATTCCTTTCTCTATCTCTCCCTGTAAAGCCACTAATTCCACCAAGATAGACCCACCCTGGGGACCCACCTGACCCTAATCCCCTCCCAAAGGACCCATGTCCAAATACCCTTACATTGGGGTTAAGGTTTCAATGCATGAATTTGGGGCAGCGGAGACACAATTTGGTCCATAGTATGACCCTTCCATGACTTCTTCACCTGAAACATTTCTACAATTGAATTCTCTAAGTCATAAACAGTTTCTGAAGTAAGTTTGCTAAGACTTTCCAAAGTATTTCTTCTTTTAGCCATGATTAAGAATGAAAAATTCCATCTCAGCTGGGAGAACCCTGGGGAACATAGCTCTGTATGAGTAAGGGTACTTTTATAAAGAAGGCTCTCATAACATTCTTCTCCACTGAACAACACTCAGAAATTACAGGGGGTAGAAGGTCAAGGAAGGGTCAAGAAGAAGGGAAGGGAAGAGGGAAAATAGCCTATGTCAGCAAGAACCTAAGCATCCAAGCCACAGTTCTGTTCTCTCACTCCGGAGCCAATTGCATTCCAAGTGAGACGCATGCTGCCCTCATGACCAGATATGGTATGTGTTACAAGGAAACACACTTCAAATTCGTGAGAGAAACACTTAGGTGAAAGGAAGATATTGAAAACAGTAGTCGGCAGTCAGGGACTTTGTTGAACCTCAGGGGATAACCTCTGGAATAATTTGGTGAGATGACCCCAGCTGGTATAGGGGCTACAGTCCTGGTTTCCTATTCATTCTACAGTAACCCCTGCAAGAGTTTAAAATAAAAAAACAAAACAGCTCTGGCGTGATCAAGCTTCCATCTCTTGGTACCTGAGAATGATGCAGAGAAAGGGAATCCCGAGCAGAAAGTGGAAGCAGAGAGAGTCTTCAAATATGTATGACTGATTTGGTTACTTCTTGGGAGGTGGAGGGAAAGGGGGAGGAGGTGAAATGACATTTGCTGAGAGCCAACAAGAGGGTAGGGTCTTAGAAGGAAGAGATCCTGCCTGTCGTGCTCACCACATGTCCCCAGCTCCTAACAGGTCCTTATGTGCAGTAGACACACACTATTTGTTGGAGGGAAGACAGATATAGACCAAAGCCCACTATATCATGGGCACTCAGTAGACAATTTTGAAAAAATCATTTCGTGAATGAATGGCTATGGTATGCTAGGCATCGTTTCATTCCTTCATTCCATTTGTTAGTATTCTGTGTGTGAGCTCCTGTCATTTTCCAGACACCCTGCTGAACACGGAGACCTCAAAACAGAAGAGAGACAGTTCCTGCCCCAAAGAGCTTCCGGTCTTGGTAATGGCGATACCATGTGTCATTACCACAGCTCTATCTGAGTGCAGGGAGACGCCCGAGAAGAGGTCTGTCTTCCTGGGAGAGTTGAGGCAGTCTTCACAGAGGAGATGGCCTTTGAACTGAGACTTATGATGAGCAGAGGGTCTAAGACATTTCAGGCAGTGAGGATGGTGGGAGAGAAAACACTAAGCTGTTCATCTTTGCACGAGAAAACATTCTGTGGGGCAGGGAAAATAGGCGACAGGATAAAGGAAGGAGATGAGACTCAGGCCTAATCATAAAAGGGCCGACATTTCCTCTGAAACAGTTGGAACCTACCCTACAGAAAATAGGAAGCAGGATTGCTTTGTTGAGCGTGTGACCTTACACACCTTGGCAGGATTCCCTGCTCAGATGGGCCCCGGTTTAGTTGACTGCTCTGCTGGAGGTCATCTTGAAATTTGTAATATTGTTTTCTTTCACCTTGCATTTTGTAAGTGAAGTGCAGTGGGACCAAGGAGCAAGTATGTGAGTGGAGGAGAGAGATACGCTAGGCCTGTTGGCACTGTTGTTGCTTCATTCACATGTAGTGTTCATGATGCTCCAAGAACACAGAATTCCTGAGGATCCACTCTGTGTGGGAGTTTAGCAACTCAAAGAAAATGCAAGGTAGGCCTGTTTCAGAAGCCACCACCTTCCAATGAGTGTTGATAGAATGTGTCCGTATTAAGAAGTGAGATTAAAAACAGTTGGGTTAGGGGTACCTGGGTGGCTCAGTTGGTAAAGCATCTGACTCTTGATTTCAGCTCAGGTTAGGATCTCAGGGTCCTGGGATCAAGCCCCACTTGGGGCTCTGGACTCAGTGGGGAGTCTGCGTCAGGATTCTCCCCCTCCCTCTGTCCTTCTACCCTCTCTCAATTAAATAAATAAATATTTTTTTTAAAAAGCAGTTGGGTTTGTTTGGGGCACTGGGCCACAAAATACAAATTGAATCCCTTCAGTAATTCCACATATGAGTGAAAGACTCTGGTATTTGTCTTTAAAACTGGCATTGCATCATACAAACATGCTAAGAATTTATAATATGAATATTTCTTTGTTTATAACATTGAACGGAAAATAAAAACACTATGAAAAATTGAGAGACTACAAAAAAAGAAAGAAAAAAGGAAAAGGAAAAATGTTCATATTTTAGTACATTCAATGGCATCTTCCCCTTGTTTTCTGAACATTTGGCACGTGGCACCAGAAATTATGTCGCTGGCCTTACTGGGGAGTCATTAAGAAAAAATGAGCAGGGAAGAGAAGCAGTAGTCCCTTCATCACTTGTATCATTTTGGAAAAATAACTGTCATCAGAGTGTGGAAATAAGAATACAGGGAGGGGGGCGCCTGGGTGGCTCAGTTGGTTAAGCGGCTGCCTTCGACTCGGGTCATGATCCCGGAGACCGGGGATCGAGTCCCACATCAGGCTCCCTGCTCAGCGGGAAGCCTGCTTCTCCCTCTCTCACTCCCCCTGCTTGTGTTCCCTCTCTGGCTGTATTTCTGTCTGTCAAATAAATAAATAAAATATTAAAAAAAAAAAAAAAAAGAATACAGGGAGGTACAACAAGGAGCAAGAAAACCCATTATCAATGCAGCCCAGACAAAGGTTGATGAATTCTACGCAAGAACAGGGGCAGAGGGTGGAGAGAAAGGGATAGAAGTGCGAGGAGTTCATGGGCACAGCATGAGGGCTGGGTGATTCATTCCAACAGGGAGGTAAGCAAAGGGGAGGAATACAGCCTGACTTCCAGATTTCCAGTTTCAGCCATGAGTCAATGCCATCCAGTGAGATGTGGAGTAGGAAGAAGAGCGAGTGCAATGGGTCAGGAAAGTGGGAAGCTGCATCTGGGACATGGGGTACACTTCTCATGCCTGGATCTGTGCAGTAGGACCCCCTCCACCTTCGTGCAGTCACAGACTCCACCTCCTCTGGTCTTGGGGGCGTGGCCCTGACCTGGGTGGGGCGCCGCCCTTGTACCCTGTAGCATGTGTACCTGCGCACGAGTGGCCAGAGCTAGTGGTCCGAGGAGTAGGCAGGTAGTGTCTGTCCTCAGCCAGGATAATCAGAGTCCTTATCTAGGATTTTTCAGACTAAATCTGGGAATCACCCCGTTCCTTTCTAGTGCTACATGGGAGTCTGTGAGCCAACATGGTTCTAGCACCCTGGAGACTCAGATATGAGAGAATGAAGCCAACAGAGAGAGGATGCATGGTGGAGAGAAAACCCAAAGGGCTCTGAGGTCCCAGCTGAGGAGGTTCTGCCTCACTTTTGCCCTTTCTGGTGACACAGTCTAAGAAATCCAGCCTTCCCTCAAATTCCTCACCAAATGCTCCAGCTTTTCATGTCTTCCTTAAGCTAACTGGATTTGGGTTTCTGTCATTTGCGACTGAGAGTCCTGATGAACACAGGACACACAGTGAGGTGCCCATGGAAACAGCCTGTGACAGATGCCATACCATTATCACAGAGAGGCCGGTAAACCACAATGCCAGCACTTGGATGCCGGACCAAATTCAAAGTCAGGGATCTTTCTATGACGTCATGCTTTCCTTCAAATCTATTCATTATTCTTATGTTCCTTTTTTTAAAAGATTTTATTTATTTATTTGAGAGAGGGCATGAGTGTGTGGGGTGCACAAAGGGAGAAGGAGAAGCAGACTCCCCGCTGAGCAGGGAGCCCACCACCTGGTTTGATCCCAAGCCCCCAAGATCATGATTTGAGCCCAAGGCGGATGCTTATCCAGCTGAGCCCCTCAGGTGTTCCTCTTAGCATTCTTTTCTATACATTTCTATAAACTGGAAGCAGAGCTTCAAATGACAGGGTCAGTGACATTCATGCTACTTAACTTCAAGTTTCTTGATTAATGACCCAAAGACTTGTGGGCCAGTGATTTCCTGGAGCCATTCCAGGTTCTGACTATTCCCACTTTGAAAGTTACCGGTAACAGAGGGCCTAGCTGCTAATTGTGCAGAAGTCTAAAGTCACTATGTTTTTATAAACTTCATCTTGTGTTATAAGTTCAAATGGAAAGTCAACTCTTAATTCCCACTGAGAGTCACCAGGAGGTGACAACAAACTGAGCCCAAGGCTTTGAAACTTGAGAACATCTCTCTGACCATTTCTCAAACCTGCCTCTCTCTATTTATTGTCCCATTCAGCTCTTTATAGAACCTTCTTTTCCTACGACTCCATTAACCCAAATGTGGTCTGAAGAGAATCTTATCTGATTAACTCCTCTTAGGGAATTGTGGCAGAGATGGTGGTCCCCAAATTGTTATTCTCCCTCTTTTCTTTCAATAATAGAATCCCTGATTTTTTTAAAAAAATATTTATTTTTAATTGAGATATAATTTACATATCAAAGAACTCACATTTTGAAGTGTACAATTTAATGTGTTTTTTTTTTTAGTGCACTCACAAGTTTGTATAATCATCATTACTAAGTCCCAATCATTTTATTATCCCAAAATAAACCCCATACCTATTAGAAGTTGTTCCCCATTCCCTCCTCCCTCCTGCCACTCTGGCTACCATTCATCTACTTTTGATCTCTGGATTTTTCTCTCCTGGACATTTCATGTAGTAGGAGTTATACAATATATGGCCTTTTGTGTCTGGCTTCTTTTATTTAGTATAGTGTTTTCAATATTCAACCATATTGTAGCACTTTATTCTTTTTATTGCCAAATTATAATGATACTGTTCCACTGTGGGATGCCTGGGTGGCCCACTCAGTTAGGCATCTGCCTTCAGCTCAGGTCATGATCCCGCGACCCAGTGGGGAGTCTGCTTCTCCCTGGCCCTCTGCTCCCCCTGCTCCTGCTCTCTCACTCACTCTCTTTCTTTCTCAAATAAATAAAATATTTAAGAAAATAATGTTCTGGGTGCCTGGGTGGCTCAGTGGGTTAAAGCCTCTGCCTTCGGCTCAGGTCATGATCTCAGGGTCCTGGGATCAAGGCCCGCATCGGACTCTCTGCTCCACAGAGAGCCTGCTTCCTCTTCTCTCTCTGCCTGCCTCTCTGCCTACTTGTGATCTCTCTCTCTCTCTCTCTCTCTCTCTCTCTCTCTCTGAAATAAATAAATAAATAAATAATATTTTTTAAAATATTAAAAAAATAATATTCCATTGCATGGGTATACCATACCCATATATTGTTTATCCATCTATAGTTGATGGATTTGGGTTATTTCCCATTTTTTGGCTGTTATGAATGATGCTACTGTGAACATCCAGGTACAAGTTTTGATGTGGACAGATGTTTTCCATCTCTTGGGTGGATACTAGGAGGACCTTGCTGGGTCGTATAACTTTTTTTTTTTCCATTTTAAGGAGCTGCCTTTTTTTCTGCAGATACATTCCCATCAGCAGACTATGAAGAGAATCCTTGGTTTCTAGCTGTGCATACTGAGCCTAAGGAAAAGTTGGACTTTCCAGCTTCCCTTGTAGCTATGTGTGACCATACTGTGACCAAATCCTGGCTTATGGGACAGGATGGAAGCACACGTGATATATGCAGTTTCCAGTGGAAACACATCCTCTCCTGTTTTCTCCAAGGAGAGGACGTGTTGGAAAACTGATTTGGTGACGGGAGGACCAGAAGCTGTCCTGAGCCATGCAATGACTTTGGGAAGGGAAGCCAGAACAAAGATAGGAGAACTCTGTGACTGGCGCTCTGGAGGGCCATGCTAGGCCTGGACTGACCATTTCTGGGCTTCTTAAATATGGAAGAGAAATAAACTTTCGTTGTGCTTAACACACTATTATTTTTTTCTAATTAGTTATGGCAAATCGAGTCCTAGTTGAATTCCTTCACTCACTGAACAAATTTTCCCTGAAAGACAATTAAAAGCCAGGTTCTGAGCTTGGAGCTAAAGAAATAAAGATGCATGAAATGAACCTTGTTGTTTAGGATCTCACATTTGAGCCACATAAATAAGTAAGATGATGGCACAGGCACTAATAAAGGTGTGTGCCAAGTCTCGGAGGCGGATGGAGGAAAGACAGGGAGAACTGGCCTAAAGTGACTCAGAGAAAGTCTCAGTTTAACCTACAGGCCCCCGCTCATGTTTCCAAATTCCAGAAATCAGAATTCTGGGGCAATCTCAGAGATTCTTGACATGACAAGCTATTCTTAAGATAATTCCAAGATTATATACTTTTACTCATTATTATGGCTATCTAGAATTGATAGTATAACAAATTTGAAAAATGAAATTTGGTGGCATTTATAAAGAACCATCCATCACCTCTAGTCAATATTCAAACACTGGGTGGGAACTACCAGTGAATGTTACTGGCTGATACTTGAATATTTAACATTAACCCCTTCCCACATGACTAACAACACTACATTGCATATTTCTTTTTTAATTTTAATATTTATTTATTTGAGAGAGCAAGAGAGAGAGAGCGTGCACTCGAACAGGGGGAGGGAAAGAGAGAGACTCCCTGCTCACTGAGGAGCCCAATACAGGGCTCAATCTCATGAACCTGAGATCATGACCTGAGTGGAAATGGGGAGCCAGATGCTTAACTGACTGAACCATCCAGGTGCCCCTGAACTGCATCTTGTGTTGAAATTGTCAATTTTAGGATGCATTTTTTTCTTGCAAGATTTGTTATTTCCTAAAACACTGTTCAAAAGATTTATATAAAATACATTATAGATATAAACTTACTAATATTTATTTTACTCACAAGAATGACTTACCGTTAGCAGCAGACAGGGCCACGAACACACAGACATGGCAACAGCTATAAACAAGATGGACCGATGTATGGTGGTCACCTTTCTGGTCCACACTCCTCTCCTGATTCCCAGAAATGTCAACCTTAGCCTTCTACCATGTGCTCGCTTGCAGCCTGCGGCTCTCCTATCAGAATCCTCATCTCTTGGGGTGCCAACATGGCTCAGTTAGTTGGGCACCCAACTCTTGATTTTGGCTCATGTTGTGATCTTGGGGTCATGGGATCCAGCCCTGAGTTGTGCTCTGTGTTCAACAGGGATTCTGCTTCAGATTTCTTTCTCTTCCCCTTGCCCCCATGCTTGCTTTCTCCCTCTCAAATAATAAATCTTTAAAAAAAATAAAAAGAAGGTCATCTCTTTAATCATTAGACTGAAGCTCGGTTGAAGGCATGAAGTCTATGTTCCTGTTGCATTATAGACCTTCCATTACCTTGCTTGGGGTTTGGAACCAAGTACATGCTTAATTAGTGTGCATGGAATTGAATTTCACTGAACACAGAACTTATATTTAAGCTGAAGTTTGGAATGTGCATTTGTTAAGTGATTTAGGGAGGGAAGGGCATTTGGGGCTGATGAAAACAATCTCTGTGAAGGCACAAGCATGCCAAACTGTATTTTCAAGGACTACAATGATCTTCCCTTGGCAGGTGTGCAAAGGGTCATGGTAGGAGATGAAATCAGCACGGTAATCAGAGGTTAGGTCATGCAGGGACCTGTATATCTGTTAAGGACTACAGATGTGACCCTGCAGTCAGTGGAAGCCAGTTGCTAAAGGAAGCCTCCAGAGACTTATGCTGGAGACTGACGGCCCAAGTTTGAATCCCACTTCTGAAATTACGTCCTTGTTCTTTAAACTTCCTAGACCTCAGTTTCTTCATCTTTAAAATGGAGATTATAACAGCAAATACTTGAGGAGATTTTGGATGAGATACCCAGGAGATAATGCAGGTAAATAACATAGTACCTAGCAAACAGTAATAGCTCAATAAAGTGCCTTTTGCTATTAGTATTATTCTTGCTCATACTATCACCAAAAAGTTTTTAATAGCATAGCAACATGATATGATTTATATCTAGAGCAAAAGTCAAAGGCCAATCCCCACCATGAAATGAATATTCAGAACTGACAAGGGTCTTTCCTCTTCTTTCCCCTTAAAAACATTATTTATTTATTTGAGAGAGAAAGAGAAAGGGAGCACCCTAGAGGGATGGGCAGAGGGAGAGGGAGAGCTGTGCTGAGTACAGAGCCTGATGCAGGGCTCAATCTCATGATCCTTAGATGAAGACCGGAGCCCAAACCAGGACTGGTCGCTCAACCTACTGAGCCACCCAGGTGCCCCTCTCCCTTCCCCCATCTTTTTATTATTATTATTATTATTGTTGTAGTCTCTCAGACCTAAAGGACTCCAAACCTCCTTGGAGTTCTTCAGTTTCCTCTCCTAGCTTCCACAGACTGTTTGTCGGAAGGTAAAGCAAATGAAAGCCTGAGGTCATGGGAGTCTTAGGCGGAGAAAACAGAAATAGTCATTCATTCGACAACCATTTGGAAAGCATTTGCTGTATGTCAGGATGCTGTGTAGGCACCTGGGAGGGAAGGCGGGAAGGATCCTGGGGTCAACTAGCCTTAGGCTTCCCGTCAAGCAGGCTTCCTTCTTTTTGGGGTATAGTGGGAATAGTCCTGGCCTTTAGGACCTCAGCTCTGTCATGTCATTTGAGCCTCAGTTATAGCATCTATAAAATGTAGGTATTGATACTTATTCCTCATCTTCCCATGACCCAAGGTGACTCTATCATACCTACGCTTCTTATTCTACTGAGAAAATAAAAGCAATTGGAAAAGAGCTCCTTCACCCTCCTCCATTTAATCTACCAATCTACTGTCACATGTATCAATCTGAACACACTGTCCGTTTCCATCCCCATCACCTGTGATTTGAATTTCACTCCTTTTTGTCTATTCAAGGACCAGGCTCCTACAGTTGTCATATAGGTTTTCATACCCTAAGTTTCCCCCCAGTCTTCCAGGGCATTTTCCTCAGCATACAAATAACCAAAGCAAATAGTCCCTTCCTTCTCAGTCTCTCCCAGACTTTTACATTTTCTTTTAGCTAATTGCAGTTAGATTTCTGTCATTTCCAATGGAAAAAGCCCTGGTTAATACAGGAGACACAGATAGGTGCCTGTGGAAGCACCCTGTGTCTTTTTCCCCATTGATCTTCAATGGGTAAAATATTCCAGTTCCACAGAGTTCATTCTTGCTCTCCCCAGAGGACATGGCAACATGTCCATCTTTGTACATCCTGTCCCCAACCTCACAGCTCTCCAGGGATTTCAGACAGTGGGTGGATGTTTGAAGTTCACCCTCACAGTAGTTTAATAGGGACAGATAATTTTACATGAAACATTTAAAATTTTTCTCATGTTTGCATAAAAATTCCTCTTACATAGTTTTTCACAGATTATCTGTTGAAGAGGAGAATATTTGACTTCAGAATTTAAATGAGAGGCATAGTAAAGACAGTAAAATATGTAGGAGATGGAGTGCTTAATATTGAGCAGGCTGTATTTAATTAAATGATTAGATGAACTAATGGACAAAATGTATTAACAATTTGCAGATATGTTGTATTCCCAGAGTTGGTTTTGTAGCTCAGTTGTTTTGAATTTAGGATGTATTCTCCCACAGAAACAATGTTATAAATGATACTTATGTACCAAGAAATCCCACTGAAGCTATTTACCCGTAATGTGGCAATAAAACGTAGAAAAGTAATGGCGTTGTGTAAGAACTTAAATGATTTTGAATATATCTATTTTCATATTCAAATATATGCATTTTTCCCCTTGGTACAATCTTATACTATTCTTATCACCAGCAGGATCTTTATTGTTTTTCTGGCAGACAATTAATAACGGTTTCCACTTGGCTGGAAGGATAGGAACAAAGCAAGATGGAAGGTTGGGGGGAAATTTCTCCTTAGTAATTTGAAAATAGTTGTAAGAGTGTCATAAACAGCAAACAAGTATTTGTTACGACTCCATATTCAGATGAAAGGAAGATGATGTGCTATGCTCTTGAGAGGCTTACTATTTACACAGGGAGTATGATCTACACAGAAAGAAAAAGCACTACCTAGTAAGACACTCTGGGTGTCAATCAAGGAGATAGCTTTCAGAGTGGGTGGTGAATTGTTACTGCTTTGGGGCTTAGGTGTCACTTTACCAGGATTCCTCGTGAGATTGTTTGGTGGAAGCTAACTTTCAAGAAGGTCTTTGATAATGAGGGGGAAAGAAGAGCTGAAGTCTGGCCTTTGGGAGGAGGGAGGGAAGAGAGTTGGGAAAGTATATGAGGTGAAACGAACTGAACAGTGAGTACTCAAGATAGAAATGATAGAAAACACAGGAAAAGGGAGAAACATGGTGTGAGCATGATTCTGTCCAAAAAGAAAGAATATGGCAGGGAAA
Source organism: Spilogale gracilis (assembly GCA_004023965.1). Classification (NCBI taxonomy): domain Eukaryota; kingdom Metazoa; phylum Chordata; class Mammalia; order Carnivora; family Mephitidae; genus Spilogale; species Spilogale gracilis. The sequence goes on from PITA01000574.1 coordinate 175,187, forward strand.
AAAGATGCCGTTGATTTCCCCATGGAAGCTATACAACGGCTCAGGAAAGGTTGTTGCTGGCCACAGCCAAATGGGAATAATGGCCTTGGAGTCTCCAAGTGACCAGGCAGCCTGCCATCAGAATGTTAGAGGTGTAACTCACATTGTACCTTCATATACCTCGGTGTTTCTACAGCATTTGTATAATTTTATAATATCCTGCCTGCTGATTTTGGTAATGCGTTCTGTTGGATAAATCTTACTGATTCCTAAAGGAGGAACTTCGGAGACCCTTGCCTTTGGTATAAGAAGACATCATGTTCCGTTTGCAGGTACTCCCCATTGCTCCCCGCTCCTCCCTTCTCTTCTTCCTCCATCTTTCATCGTCCTCTGACCTGGACCAAGTCACTCATTCTCTGGGGCCCGTTTCTTAACCTCTAAACGGGAACGACTAGATTATGTATCCTTCCAATTCTAAAACTTAGATTGTGAAATTTTCCCAAACGACAAAACACAACAAACCACGAGGGTGAGGTCTGATTCTACTATCCTCTAACTCTGATTTCCGCAATGGCTACTTCTCAGTAACACAGATGATTGTTTCTAGAATTAGGTGACTTCTGCGCCCAGAGCTGTCGCCGGGGGGGGGGGGGGGGATGTCACTGGGATTTATCTGGAAAAAGTGGTGTGTCAGTGTAGGCTCTTCCCTCCGTTAAAAAAGTGGCGCAGGTCACAGGGGCAAAATCTGTTCGTGCCTATCGCCTTCAACTCAAAAGTCTTCTGGGTAGGCGCAAGTAGATAAAACCTTATCGTTCCCCGACGGGGGCCTGACCAGCCGAAGTATCCAGCTCCACAACCGCAAACCTCGAACCCTCCCTTGAGCACGGAGCCGCGCGCAGCCGACTCGAGGCTCGGCGGCTTCCTGTGATTGGCGGCGCGGCAGAAGCGGGGCCGCCACACTTCCGGTGGTCGGGCCGCGCTCGCTCGCCACACTTCCTGTTGATTGGGCTCGGGGGGAGGGCAGGGCTGGGAAGTGGGCGGGCGGCTGCGAAGGAGGCGGCCACTGGTCAGGCGTGGACGCGCGCTGGGCGGAGGAGGGTACTGAGCGTCCTTCTTGTCGCTTCAGTCCGGAGCACTCTCGGCGGCCGCGCGTCCCGCCCTCCGTCCTTCTGCTCGGCCTCGCGCCACCATGCCTGCCGTGGACAAACTCCTGCTGGAGGAGGCGTTGCAGGACAGCCCCCAGGTACCTCCCGCCGCTCCGGTCCCCGGCCCGGGGACTGGAGGCCGGGGCGGCCCCTTGAGCCCCGGGGTGGAGGCCGGGAGCGCTCAGGGTCCGGGAGGGGGCATCCCTCAGGCGGGGCTGGAGAACCCGAGAAAGCCCCCCGCTGCCAGTCTTTGTGTCGTGACCCCTTTTTCCGTGTCAGCTGAAACTGACGCTGCCGGCCTAAACTCGGGCTCCATCGCTTCGCTGAGTTTCTCGACAAATAACCTTTCTGTGCCTGTGCCGCAGTTTTGTCATCTGTAACACAGGGATAATAATTGTCCCCGCCTCACAGAGTTCTCAGAATTAAATAAGGGAATGCCTGTAAAGTTGTTAGCCGGCAACGTCTGGTACCGAAGAAGTCGTCAATCTTAGTTATTACTAGTGCTTCTGCTGCGGATGCGATGGGTTCTGGCGGATTTAGGGCCAAGATGGGAGGCAGAGAGCCCAGCTGTCTTTCCCAGCGGTACCCTTCGGCACGGTTTTCCTATTTTGTCAAGCGAAAATTACAACACCTGCCCCATTTGTCGCACAGGGGGACTTCATTAGCACGCTTGAGCTGAAAGTTAAGTCCTTGGAGCTCTACAGATGAAAACTGCTGTGTAAATAGAACAGATGATTTGCAGAATGACGGGAGTTCATAATTCAGTGTTCTGTTCTTCGGGGAACTTTTTTGCTCCGCATTAGCGTTGCGCGGCTTCATATCTGCTCTCATGGTTGTGCATTTCCCTGAGTTTATTTCAGTCTTTTTATTCCCGGGTGTCTCAACTTCTGAAAAATTCGAATGAGATTAACCTGTTTTCCTTCTCTTTTCGGTTCCAATCCTTTTTCTTCTTAACAAATTGCAGTCCGGGGGATGATCTTTTGAAGGATTTCTCTCCACCCACCCTACATCTTGTCAGTTCAGAATCAACAGTCGAGTGGCTGTGTGCTTAGTTGCCTTGTGTACATTTACTTGTGATCTTCCTTAGGTAGTCAAGTAAGAAACTTGAGCAAGCTGTGACTTTTTTTTTTTAAACTGTCATCTGCTGCTCTGATTGACTTTTTAAAGACCTCTTTGAAGTCTCTAGACTTGTGGCATTTTAGTGGGACCGAAGCCCTTTGGAGAAGTCATTTTGTGCATCCTCGCACATAATGTGAGATGTGAAGATAATAATGTAGAATTTCTAAGGATACCAGTTTGAACAGGGATTTCTGTTTGCTTTCGAGTCCGGAAGTGCAAAGATGTATTGCTGTCCTGACAGATCATGGTGATGGCTGAGCCAGGCCAGAGAGGTTGCACTAACTGATTCTCCTGTGTTTCCCTCACTGAGAAGTCACATTCTGCATTTCTGACTCTCACATGAGTGAATATGTACCATTTCTGCGTGGTTTACAGGGTTTGCTCAGCTGGGAGGAAGCAGAGGGAGGACTGGCAAGCAAGTCAGGAATACCGGATCCTGGTTCTTGCTCTACCACTGACTTATCATGTGACTGGGGCGAGTCACTTATCCTCACGCCTGTGGCTGACTCAGTTTTCTCATCTGCACAATGAGGGACGTGGAGCAGTTGATCTTTAAGGGGCTTTAGAAGCTTAAAATGATATTGCATAGTTTATAACTTTGAGCTTGTATGTGGAAGAAGAGGTTCAGTGGCAGTCCTGTGTAATGTTCCTCTTAATGTAGGAATTGTTACTGCTTTGGGGGCTTAGGTGTCCCTTTACCAGGATTCCTCGTGAGATTGTTTGGTGGAAGCTAACTTTCAAGAAGGTCTTTGATAATCATCAGAGTGTATTTATTTAGCAGTCTTCTATGGGGTGTGTGCCTAAAGCAGCCTTATTCCTGAAGAAACCCATAGATTTGGAACTGGAGAAAAGCTAATCTAATTCCTTTTATGTCTAAAAAATAAAAACAATAGCAAACACCTGTATCTCATGTGCGTTTTATGTACCAGGCATTATTCTAAATCCTTTACTTATGCTAATTCACTTTATATTTCCAACAATCTTTTGAAGTAGGTCTCCTATAAAAATTACCAAGGAGCAGAGAAATTGAATAACTTGCCCCAAATTATCTGCTCTACGGTGGCAGAGCCAGGATTGGACCCCAGGAGGGCTAGCCTATGTTGTTTAGGTTGGCCCAGCTACCTGGCACCTGGTCTTTCTATCATCCGTGACCTACAAGGTTTCACTGAAAGGAAGAGATCCTAAGAAACCATCTATTGTTTGTTTCTTCTAGTTTTATGAAGAGTAGTTACGAGGGTTGCTGCAGCAACCTGCACATGATTCATTAAGTGAACACAAAAGCTTTTGTAATTGAACTCAGTGACCCAAGAAGAGCTGAATAGCAGTTGACCGCCCTTAAACACATCTATCCATTTCGTCCTTTTTAGCACTGCACGGTGTGAGGAAGACTAGCCTGTGCATACATATATCATTTGTGGTTACATCTGATACGTGAGAGGCAGAATGTTTTGGGGACGAAGCTAGTTGTCTCCGTTGCCATTCGTCAGCCTCTGCCCCTTCCAGGCGCCCCTTGGTGCCGGGAATATAGTGACAAGGTGGGAGTGCCTGCCGTCCGCCGGGCACAGTCTGTCCCAGGAGACAGATAAGGAAAAACAGTACCAGGGCCGTGTGAATGGGCTGTGGTAGGAACACAAACACAGCTTTGAGCAGCTGCCATGCTGACTTCTTCAGGGCCTTAGTGGCTGTTGTGTAAGTAGTCCACTTTTGAGATAAGGTGAAGACAAAGCGGTATTGCTGGCTGTTTTCTTGATGTCTGTGTGTGTTTCCTTCGCCGTTGGCGTAACTGAAGCCCAGAGAACTGAAAGGCTTAGTTCTGAAATTATGCAGTGAGTGGTCCGACTGGGAATAGCCATCCTTAATCAAACCAGGCTTTCTTTACTCAAGCAAGATGCCTCAAAACAACCTGGGGTTATGTCTTCATTGCGGAGAATAATATGTATATTTTGTAATCAGAGTTAAAATTGTACCATTATATGACCAGATGCTATTCTGGAGAATAAAAAAAAAAAGTCTAGATGTCTAGGACTATTTTATTAGGTAGCAGCCCGTTTCTTTAAGATGGAGGAATGATGTGGAGCTGAGTCTATATCCTTAGGGTGTCTGGCTTTTCTGGCATACTCATAAAAGTGTAGGGTAGGAGAAAAAGGATGGAGCTGAAATCCTAATTCTGCCATTATTACCTTAGGCAAGTTACTCGACCTCTCTGAGCTTGTGTTTTATTTATTTATTTTTTTAAAAGATTTTTTAAAAAGATTTTTTAAAAAGATTTTATTTATTTATTGACTGAGAGATCACAAGTAGGCAGAGAGGCAGGCAGAGAGAGAGGAGGAAGCAGGCTCCCTGCCAAGCAGAGAGCCCGATGTGGGCCTCGATCCCAGGACCCTGAGATCATGACCTGAGCCGAAAGCAGAGGCTTTAACCCACTGAGCCACCCAGGTGCCCCTGAGCTTGTGTTTTAGCATGTGTAGAATTAGAATAAAAATCATTACTTAATGGGATTCTTACGAAGTATGAATAATGTGTGTGAAGTGTCTTCATGCCTGCATGTCATAGTAACTCCATAAACGATTGCTCTTATATATAAGTGATAGGCATCTGGGTTTTTCAGACTTTGAAGTAGAATCTTTGATGTCTGGTGTACCTTCAGCCGGTTCTTGGTCTCATTCCTTACGCTCCAGATATAGAACATTCTGTTGTTCCAGTTATAAATTTAAGCAGATATGCAGCTGATAATGTAGATATCAAAAAACAGTGCCTAAGATAGCTGGGGAGGTTTTTTTTGGCAGTGATCCTGGCCTACTTAGAAAGACTGGATTTTTCTTGCCAGTGTTCATGGGGGTGGGTGGTCTGATAAACATGTCCAGAGTGTAAGGAAACAAACCACTTGTGATACAGATTTGGCAGTTATTATAGGTGAGAGCGTGACAGGATGACCAAAGGGAAGCCGGCTCCAGGCAGGACTTGGACTGTGGAGCACAGCACATGCCCGCTGATAAAGCTTGGCCAGCTGGTTGACAGGTGAGCCGTCCTGCAGGGGAGGAAGTGTGGCTGTTGGTGCCGGTCAGCCCCGGATCAACACCCCAGCCCTGCTGCTTCCCAGCTGTGGGAGGTCGAGCAAGTTTCTTGACCTTGATGAGCCTCAGTTTCACTATCTCTAAAATAGGTTAAGTATCCATGGTATCTACCTCATAAGGTTGTTGGAAGGATCAAGTGAAGTAACAAATATTTAGTGCTCAGCCCAGTGTCTCACAGAAAGTACAGAGTAAACAGGAGGGTTCATTTTCTTTCTCTCCTCTTTCTGGAGGTCATTTACATAAACCTTCTCTTTTCAGCTTCTCGTTTTCCATCCTATTTTATTCCTGAGGGTTTTAAAAACAATTAGTAAGACTCAACTAACTGGGTATCAGTAGTAAGAAAAATGAAGTGTTCTCAGTCCAGTTGTATCATTCTTTCCTTCTCATTTTCCAAGACATGTTAGTTTCCTAGACAGGTAGAGCAAAGAAAGATGCCAGAATCATAATAAAGGTGAGTGAGCTCCTCCAGCCTTGACACCATGAATACAAAGAGACAAAAAGCTCCTTTACTATTAGATAACATTTACAGATAACTGTATAGATAAGTATTGCTGTGGTGTTAAAATGAAATCATACACAGGTTCATGCTCCTTCTCTTTCTGAGTCTCCGAGACGTTCTGTCCATATCTGCTCTCTCTATATCTTCAATAAGCTCTGCTGTTAGAAAAATGAAATCGTGCATGTAAAGCCCTTAGTGTCCAGCATATAATAAGCAATCAAAGTTCATTGTTTCCATAATTAGTATTATCTGCTGCCACTATACTTCACACACTGGTAGGTGCTTTATGTATATTCATTATCTCAGTCACCCTGCAAATTAGCGTTAGAGCTGGAATTTGGACCCAGGACTGACATGGTCCCAAGGGGATCCCAGATACTTTGAGAGGCACAGCGGGCTCTAAGCTCCCGGAGAACAGAGTTGAGTCTAATCACCTCTGAATCCCAGTTCCCGGCATGATGTTTTGACAGATACTGGATGAAGGCAGAGATGCATGCATCAGTGAATGGATACAATCTATACAATCTTTTTTCCCCCCCTCAAAATACAAAGTATATTTTAAAAAGATAGAGTAAAGAATTTGGGGGAGGCACCTGGGTGGCTCAGTTGGTTAAGCGACTGCTTTCAGCTCAGGTCATGATCCTGGAGTCCCAGGATCAAGTCTCACATCGGACTCCCTGCTCAGCGGGAAGCCTGCTTCTCCCTCTCTCAGTCCCTCTGCTTGTGTTCCCTCTCTCACTGTGTTTCTCTCTGTCAAATAAATAAATAAAATCTTAAAAAAAAGAATAAAGAATTTGGAACTAATGTTTTCCACCTACTAGTTGACCTCCATACATTGATTATGAGAGCCAGTGGGTCACAGTCATGATTTTTGTTTACAAGTGGAAGAGAACAGAATAAAACAGAAAAAGATCAGAGTGTATATCCATGCTGATGATAAATATTGTTTGGTAAGTGTTTCATACCACTGTTTTTAATTTTAGAAGGTTTGAGGAACTCTGCGCTGGCACACGAATTACATGCTGTATGAAGTCCGATATTTTGCTGTCGTTGAGAGCTCTTTAAAAACCTGTCTTACATTATCCATGTTCATTGCATCTGCTCCCTCTGTTGATAAGGATTGATACTGAGAAGAGTACCCTGTTTTCAGAGAAAGTATTTTTAGCATTGAAGGCCTCAGGCGAAGCCAGGACAAGTGTGTCCTGCTGCAAAGTACACTGGAGTTTAGGGGACAAAATCCAGGGGAGACTGAATAATCCACACACCCAGATGATTGACGGTGCTTTGAAGTCTGTCACTGCTCTCTTACCTGAGGTTAGAAAAAGAAAGAAGGAATTGGAACGCATATGCAGGGAGATAATGAGCCTTAATAGATTGTAAAGTGCTTTGATATCATCTTATTAAAAGCATTTCTGTAATTTATTATCCATTCTGTGCCTAATGGATTATTTTTAGAGACCCCATTATCACTGACATAATATTTTAAATTCCCACCATGCTGGACACATTAAGTAAAGTCCCTTAAGTAGATAGGGTCACTTATGTGACACCTCAATACTTAGACACCATCTCCTACGTAAATATTTCTTCAGTGTTCTACGTGTCAGGCTCTGTGCACCAGAATGATAGGATACACCTTCCATCTAATGAACTTGTTCTGCTGTTCTGGGGCACTGAGTAGTTAGCCTTCCTGAAGGGACAGAGCTAGCATTCTTACTAAGCTGCAGTCTCAGTTTGGTGCCCAGATCTACGGCTGGTGGACCCAGGGTATACGAAATTTCCTGGCTACGAGTTTAAAATTATCTTTTAAAATAAAAGATGATGAAAGACATGGAAATGGACTGTAGTATCTTAAGAGGAAAGAATGACACACTCCTGCAGGATGTCCAGGTTTGCAGGAGACCAGACCAGTGCTTAGCTGTTGGGCGGCACACTGCTGAGCGTCCACACCCCAGGTCAGCACTCAGCTGGGCGTTGCATTCAGTTTATGGGCTGGAAGGAGAGGCTGCCTTTTAAACGTTTTTTGTTTTGTTTTGTTTTGTTTTTGTTTTTGTTTTTTTCTGGTTGGATGGACTCTCCTGGTGCACTGGTAAGGGCTAAATCCAAACAGATAATGGCCCTCAAGTCTTACTCTTTAAAAATTGGCTTGCTTTCTCAAGCCCCCGCATTCGAATTTGCCCCTGCATTGTAGTCTGAAGGAGTAGGAAAGTAGTTCTAAATTAAAGGTCCAGGAATCAACTCTTCCTAGTATTACCAGTAAAACAATAAAGCCAGAGAATAGGCACCTTCCTTCCCCATTTCAGAGTGTGTGTGTGTTTGTGTGTTTTTTACCTCCTTTGTAACTTTCCCACTTAGAAATAAATCGGCTTTTTTTCTCCTTTTCTCGTAGACTCGCTCTTTGCTGAGCGTATTTGAAGAGGATGCTGGCACTCTCACGGATTACACCAACCAGCTGCTCCAGGCCATGCAGCGCGTCTACGGAGCCCAGGTAACCTGCTGTGCCCTTACCTGAGGACAAGTCCAGTAGGAGCCCCCTGGCCTCATCTTGAACTTGTCTCAAGGGGCTGAGAAGTTTGAGTCAGAACAGTACCACTGAAAATTTGGGAGTAAAATCAGAATTGTTTTCCTCACTTCTGTTCACCTTAAAAAGGACAGTCTGTTTTCTTTGCTTAAGAAAGTGGGTAATTTTCCTGTAACTAGTAAAACCAGTAGAGAAGAGCCACGTCACGGGTTTTAATATTTTCAAAAATTCAGCCCCAGAGGGGAACATTTGAATCTCCTCTTGCTACTTGTGAGTGAGGGGGGTCAGTATCCTGAGACATGGTCTTTGTCTTTCTTGTAAATGGGAATCTTAGATGTCAGGGAAGGAGGGTAGAGAGGTTTTCCACAAGCTTCCTTCAAGAAGGCTTGAGTCACACTTCTGAAACTATCGGGTGGCTTCTTTGTTTTGAGGAACAAATATCTCTAACTTGCAAAACAATGGAAAATAAGTTGCTGAGTAGCAAAACTGAATTTTTTTTAAGATCAAGAAGTGCCTGTGTATGTTATGTTCTAAGGGAAGACTTATAAATTACTTAATATTCATTATGTTGCACATCAAAATGTTATGGCGGCTGATGCTTTTGATTATTGATTCCTTGCTGACTTAAATCTGTGTGTGTCAGTGTATGCTTTTCTCATTGATGATCTCTAAATAAATACCAGATTCAGTATATAGTATATACTAATAATTGTGTGTCATCATTTCTTATATAGCTCTTAATATTCATATATAATCATTTATTATTATCATTGTTTTGTTAGTCATTTATTCATATCATATATGGGAAGAAGACTCAGTCCTTTCCATTAGAAAGCTTATGTTTCAAGAGAAAACATTTATCTAAGAGTGTCAGTACCACTTAGAGAGGAGGTTGCCTAACCCAGAGGAATTGTGCTGAGCACCCAAAGGGAGGAGGATTGTGACAGTGGAGATTAATTGAGTATTTCATAGCTTCTGGGCATGATTTCAGGACTTTTACATGGATTTTTTCATTTAAATTCCCCAGAAGCTCTGTGAAGTGGACATTGTTGGCACCATCCTCATTTTATAGGTTAGGAGACTTAAGGATTCTAACGACAAGTGACTTGTCCAAGTGCACCCCGTTACTACGTGGCAAAGTGAGTCAGCCGGAACCTGAAGCTGAAACTCTCAGCTGCCAAACCTGGAGCAGCTCGAACTAGGGAAGTGGCAATAGAAATGGACATCAAATGGAGAAAGGGCTTGTTGAAAGTTCAGATCTAAAGTTCAGGCTGGAGATACAGATTTGGAAGCTCTACCATATTATACAAGTGGAACTTAATTGGGACTGATGTTAAAACCCAAACAAATCATGTGCTCATGTGCAATATTGTTATTTTGGTAAGACATTCAGAAACTTGGGACATATTATGTTGATTTTTTTAAACCCTATTTATACTGTATGTTTTTTGTATTCCTTACATATTCAAAACTTAAGGAAATAGAATTTTTTTTCACTGGACTTGGACCTGAACTTACTTGCTGTTCAGTAATTTGAATATTGTCATTAAATGAATTGTCTCCCATTTACGGTTTAGGAGACTCACGACTTAAGGGACAGTGTCTCTGTCACTCTTAAAAGTTTCTCTTCTGCCTCATGTCTGTCAGAATCATTTACTTAGAGATGTCCAGATATGTTCTTATGCGTTTTTTTTTCTTTTGAGCTGGAAAATTACATTTTGCCAAAATTAAGTGGGTCGTGCATTCCAGGAGTCTGTAGACCTGCTTTTAATTCACACCACATGATCATCACATGGGCTCTCTACTGGCCAGAAAGCCTTCCTTCTGCCTCGGCATTTCCTGCAGCAGAGGCTAGCGGGACGGGCTAGTTAGGCTGCCAGACTCGGGCGAAGATTCGAGCAGTGGCCAGTGGCATCCAGATCGGCTGGGTCAGGGTCCGTCGGTTTTCAGGTTGATCTGAAGGCTTAGGTGTCTTCTTTTCTTTCTTTGTAATTAAAAAAAAAAAGAAAACTTCTTTGACTCTTTGATGAATTTGTTTATGTACATGCATGTATGGGTGTATTTGTATGCGTAGTAATACTTACCAGTGTTTTCACTCAACTTCTTCCCTCTAAGTTATTTCTTGGTTTATTTAACATTATTCCTTAAATATTTTACACCTGGACCTGTTGAATTAAATTAGTAGGGCTTTAAAATCTCATTTTTAAAAACACAGGCACTTAGGAAGATATTTTTGCATTATTGTATTTTTTTTTAAAGATTTTATTTATTTGACTGAGAGAAACTGAGAGGGAACACAAGCAGGGGGAGTGAGAGAGGAGAAGCAGGCTTCCTGCCGAGCAGGGAGCCTGATGTGGGACTCGATCCCAGGTCTCCAGGATCATGACCTGAGCCGAAGGCAGTCGCTTAACCAATTGAGCCACCCAGGCACCCCGCATTATTGTATTTTAAACACCAGGTTTATGCTGCTGATAAGTGATAAATGATTCACGTTGAATCAGACCACATGGTAAATTTCTGTATTCTGATAGGGCAAAGGCCATCGGACCTCAGTTTTAGGAAGAGGAAGAGTGAGGAAAACTGAGGAAATTTCTGTGAGCAGTTTTGCTGATTGTAGCTGATTTGGGGGAAATTTTAACTTTTATTTCACTTATAAGCTAGAATGAAGCTACTAGGCCATGAGCTATTTTTAGCATTTTACAGGTGGCCCTTGAAGTCATGTCTGGTCTTTTGACTATCAGATATGCCTTTGTAGGCCAGGGAACCTGAGGACCTTGTTAGGGGTCATTTGAACAATGGAAGCAGTACACATTTCTCATGCACTAACAGCAGGATGGGTTACATAAAAAGATCTACTGTCTTGAAGATGATTGTCTAGATAAGTTTAAAATCTCCTTAGTGTCTGAATAGACACATCTGTGTCTATGTTCAGCTAAATCTCAGATTTTGTGTTTTATACATTTGACATACAGAATCACATAAATAATCAAAATATCTGCCCTAAGTTTGTTTCTTTCTTGGAGAGGTTAAAATTTTTTATATCTTTTAAGAATGGATTTATTAGGATCTTACAATGACGTTTACTTAGGTAATTTCCTTGTGAATATTGTGGTGCAAAAATAGGGCCCCATAAAATGTCCCCAACAGTTTTAGCAAAACCCAGCAATTCTTGGACTCTGTCTCCTCCAACAGATAATGAACCTCTGTAGTTAGTGCCTTCAGTCCAGATGGAATTTTTTTCTTTTCTTTCTTTTTTTTTTTTCTTTAAGTAAATTTTGGATTTTTTCAAGTGAGAACCATGGTTAAGGCTCTTTCATTTTCCTTCTGCAAAGCAGGCATACTCAAGCATAGTTCTATCTCTGCAACTGTTCTTCAACCTTCTGGAATACAGAACTACAGATCCTAGAAACTAAAAGCCCAAATTGGAGGTGGTAATGGTATCTTTTCAAATTGGGGTAATAGGTAAACAGTAGGAGATAGGAGTAAAATATTTTGAAGAGAAGATGCACGGGAATTTGGTATTAGAAAGAAAAAAAATTTCTTCTTTAGATGTGGCAGTACACACTTGACACTTGAACAGCGTGAGTTTGAGCGGCACCAGTCCATTTATATGGGCATTTTTAAAAAAAAGGTTTATTTATTTATTTGACAGAGAGAAACATAGCTGAGAGAGGGAACACAAGCAGGAGGAGTGAGAGAGGGAGAAGCAGGCTTCCCGCCGAGCAGGGAGCCCAATGTGGGGCTTGATTCCGGGTCTCCGGGATCATGACCTGAGCCGAAGGCAGTCGCTTAACCAACTGAGCCACCCAGGCGCCCCCATATATGGGCTTTTTTTTTTTTTTTTGGATAAATACAGTACTGTAGGTGTATTTCCCCTTAAGATTTTCTTTCTTTTTTGTAAAGATTTAGAGAGAGAGAGAGAGCGCGTGCTTGTGCACAGTTGGGGAGGGGCTGAGGGACAGGATTTCAAGCAGACTGCACACTGAGTGTGGAGCCCCAGTAGGGCTTGATCACACAACTCCGAGATTGTGACCCAAACCTAAACCAAGAGTTGGATGCTTAGCCAACTGAGCCACCTAGGGGCCCCCTCAAGATTTTCTTAATAACATTTTCTTTTCTTAGGCTTACTTTATTGTAAGAATATAGTATATGATACATATAACATACAAAATTTATGTTGCCTGTTGATGTTATCAGTAAAGCTTCTGGTCAGCAGTAGGCTGTTAAGTTTGGGGGCAGTTAAAAGTTATATGCAGATTTGGGCTGCACAGGCAGGGCTGGCCCCTCATAACCCCTGCACTGTTCAGGGGGCCCCTGTATAGAGATCTCAAGCTAGGCAAGCTAATGCACCTATTGGGATCTGAGAGGAGTGGGCTTCCAAGGAGTGTGAGCTTATACTAGGGCCGTGGAAGGATTTGGAAGGCAGATAGGGTCAGAACTGCTTATTTTAATAATAGAAATAATAGTCTCTGTTTATTGGGCATGGAAACATACCACACACTAGGCTCAGCATCTCCTTTGTAGAATCTCATTTAGCTTTCCCAAGAAAGGAGAGAGGTATTACTATAGCACATGTTTGCAGATGAGCAAACTAAGACTCAGGTTACATATTTTGCCTCTAATACCACAGTGACAGAACTAGAATTTGCACTCAGGTCTTGGACTCTCACCCTGAACCACTACACTCTGCTCTTTTGACATACTTGCCTCCGGAAGTGACAGCAGAGGCTGAGGAAGTGGGAACTTTCCGAGGCTGTTCTGGTCACTGTAGGACAGCCCCTGCTATTAGCCTACAGCTGTGGAACACACCGGTTCCCTCTTTAGCTATGGGTTCACTTTCTCACATTCTAGACACAGGTGCTCCTCCTAACGACATACTGTCAGAAGGTCAACTAGCCTAGTGCTCCGTGGTTCCCCTCACTGCATCTCACCACGTAGGCATCTTATCGTCTTACATCATCACAAGAGGAAGGGTGAGTGCGACGCAATGAGTTATTTGAGAGGGAGGCCACATTCACATAACTTTCATTACAGTTACAGCCCTTGAACAATGGAGGGGTTGGGGCGCTGACCCCCACACAGCTGAAAATCCTCATATGACTTTTAACCCCCCCCCAAAGCTTAGCTAGTAATGTTGACCAGAAGCCTTCCAATACCATAGAGTTGATGGACACATATTTTGTATGTTGTATATACCATCTACTGTACTCTTACAATAAAGTAAGCTAAGGGAAAGGTGTTACTAATAAAATCACAAGGAGGAGAAAATACATTTACAGCACCGTATGTATTTATTGAAAAAAATTTGCGTGTAAGTTGACCTGCACAGTTCAGGCCCATGTTTTTCAAGGGTCAGCTGTATTGTTGTAATTCTTCCATTTAGTTATTGTGAATTTCTCACTGTGCCCAATTTGTAAAGTAAACTTTATTATAGGTACATATGTGTAGGAAAAAGCAGTATATATAGAGTTTAGCACTAGCCACGATTTTGGGCATCCACGGGGGGCCTGGAAGTGTGTCCCCCAGGGAATCGGGGGCTCAGTGTGAGAGGCGGGAGCCACGTCCTTTTTGTATCCCAAAGTGACTTCCCTTGTTGAGTTAGTTTTTATGCATAATTGTTTTAGTCAGTGCACGTCAGTAGCCCTGAAAAACAACCAGATTGAGGTTGATAGGGACAGGGACTGAGGAGAAATACGAATGTAGCTTCAGTGAGGGAGCAGAGACCCTGAGCGATTTCTAGAAACAGCTCCAGAGACCGGGATTCCTGTAGTTACTTTCCGTGTAGGACCCACCACTTTACCTCACTATGGCTTTAATGGTGTTGAGATTAGTGTGAAAGATGATTCTGGGTGAGGCTCATTCAGGGAGGTACAGGGCTTAAGTGTGTGGCCTTGAACTCACAGATCTGAGTTCCAGGGCCAACTTGGCCCCTTGCTCTGTAATGTCGGGAGGGTCCCTTGTTTGCCTGAATTTTCTTGTCGGGTAACTGAGACCGTAATCATGGCAGCCTCATTGACTGTTGTGAAGGTTAATAGAGTTCACCTGTGAAGGGCTAAGATCAGTTCCTGGCACAAAGGGCTCTGGCGGTTAATCATCTTCTAAGTTTTATAATAACAATAGTTAAGACGGTACGTTATACTGGGACTGTTATTTGGCTTCAGTAGGAGCTTGGTCCTCTGCTCCTAACTTTGTTGCTGGAGCAGTCTATACTCGCTGTCTTCACTTCCTCACTGGATGTTTGATGCCTGCTCCTCAAGCCTCCTTGGTCTGGTCTCCCGCCTCCGTTTGCCCTGGGGGCAGGTTGGTGCCTAAATCATAGCCTTTCCACCTGGGCCCTGGGCAAGCACCTGATCCTTTGATGACACCACCCTCAAAGCGGTCTTTCGTTCCTGTGACAGGGTCTCTTCCGGTCCCCTCCTAGTTCTCTACCCATCCTTCTAGGTCTTACTCCTTTCTTGGCACCCTGTGCTACCTGCCCCGTAGTCTTGGTGTTCTCCAAAGTCACACTAGAATCCTCTGCTTCATCTCTATTTGTTTCTAGGGCTCAGATCCCTTCAGCAAGCCTGGTGATTTCAGAATCTGTTTCTAGCCCTTGTCCCTGGGTCTTTATTCAAGTCATTTGCCTGTTGGTGCTATGGAGAGGGAGTGCTCAGCTCTCACCCAATCCAGCACTCCGGGATCTATCTTCCTGCCTTCCGGAGATGTCTTCCCCTTTCAGTCTCTCCTCTGTCCAAACCTCCCTCCCTCTATATCTTCACACGCTTCCCTGACTCCTTGTGCACTTGAGTTTGAACTCTTCAGCAAGGTGCGCAAGGCTCTTCACAAACTGAGTATCAGGCTACTCCTCTACCATGTTGTTTGGCTTTCCCAGAATGTGCCAGGCCCTGCACATGTCTTGAGACTGTGCTCTGCCATCCCTGCTGCGAGCAGCCCCCATTGACCCCTTCCCTTGACAGAAGACCTTCCTGGTGTTAAGACCTCGCCTCCGAGGTGTCTCTGGCACCTTTCCTTCCTCCTCTCCCTTCCTAGCTGAAGCGCACCCAGGTGCCCGCATGCCCCATACACTGGTCGGCCCGAGCACTCCCGGGGCAGGAGTGCGGTGAGATCGCAGCAGCAGACTCGCCGTCTCCCTCGCCAGCACCAGGCCTGGCCCGGGGGAGTGCTGGAGCCGTAGGTGTCCTAGGAGGTGCCGTACAGGACTGAGTTGAATCCGTAGCCGGACGCCAGCACAGCCCAGCTGTGTGCTTTGTCGTCACTCCCAAATCCCTGTGGGTCCTCTGCGTCCTAGCCCAGGGTTCTCTGTCTTCCATCAGTCATCAACTGGAGGCCGGTTTTCTTTGATTTCTCTGCCTTTCTCACACACTGCGTGCTGTTGTTTTTGCCTCAGAAACACTTCACAGGTCTCCACCACCTTTTGCACTTTCTGTGTCGGGCTCTGACTGTTCTCATCCCTCACTGGACCTCTTCAGGTGGTTTCCTGACCCTCCTGCCACACCCCCTTCACTGCGCGTCTCCTCCACAGCCACAATCGAGCTTTGCTCTCCTAGGATCTTGTCATTCTCCTGCCCACGTAGCCCAGGGCTTCCCTGTTGCCTTCAGGGTAACATCCCCGTCCCCGATGGGCACCCCTCACGACCTGCCCCCCACACAGCGTCCTGCCTTTGTTCTTCGCGCTCCTCACTACTCCCCGTGCGCGGCCCAGCTCGAGGGCCCCTGGACCCTGGCTTTGTGGTAAGCACGTGGTGACTGAGACTTTGCTTGAGGGCTTGAGGCAACATTGCTGGGATGGAAGCAAGTGCCTGCTTGGTGACTTTGACCCCAGGGGTCTCCTCTCCCGAGCTCCCGGCCTCGCCATTGCCATCACCATGGATGTGCCATCAGCAGGGCCCTTTGGATGGTTTGGGGTGACAGTGACAGTTTTCTTTTCAGGTTTGCAGACCACTGATGTTTCTGCCTCGGCCGGAGCTGCGGAGGTTCCACAAGCCACAGGACATGTTGTCAGTAAACACTTTATCAGGTTGTCTTCTTTACAGATTCTTAGGAGGCATTAAATAGCTCAGTTAATAGCCAAAGAGTGGTTCCAAGATGTCGCAGAAATCTTACTCGTGGAACTTCCTTTAGACTCTAAATTTTAGGCCACTTCTGTTGCTGGACCACAGCTAGAAAAAAG
Source organism: Spilogale gracilis (assembly GCA_004023965.1). NCBI lineage: Eukaryota > Metazoa > Chordata > Mammalia > Carnivora > Mephitidae > Spilogale > Spilogale gracilis. The sequence continues at coordinate 191,694 of PITA01000574.1, forward strand.
TGTGGGATTTATGTTCCTGTCCGTGGGCCCTGGGAGACACGCCTGCTGGGTCCCAGCCAGACTATAGGTTTGCCCTTTTCATTGGAGATAGGGTAGTGTTAACAATGTGGCATTTAGCTTTTAAGTCCAGCAGATCTGGTTGGGTCTTTGCTTTGCCGGATATTAAGTTGCGATTTTAGAAAGTTACAACCCTTCTGAGCCTTTGTTTCCTGGTTTGTAAAATGAGAATGGTAATAGTCCTTACCTGCAGGTGCATTGTAAGGACTACATGTGGTAATACACGAAAAGCACTTAACAGCAGCACCAAGTACTTAGTGAAGACTCACTGAGTGTTGGCAGGGGTCTGTGTTCCTGCTGTTTCTAATATTTACTCTGCACCCCAGCTTCAGTGCTGCAGGCCTTGCTGCAGAGAGGATTGTGTGGGCTGACCTCACAGGGTGTGGAGTAATTGGCCAGTGTTGGCAAAGCATCGCATGAAACCTCTGTGGACAATAGATTAAGGCTAAGATTAAAGTTGGTCTAGTTCAAAAGATTTTTTATGGCATGTGCTCTGCCCGGAAGTTCACTTCTTTTCAGGGCAGGTGACCAGTCATTTTGGACCTGTTGTTTGCTCCCAGTGAGACCATACTGGCAGAGAAGAATCTTGCTGCCTGAAATCACACACATGAGAAAAAGACACAGCATTTCCACCAGGGAATTCTGGGCGAGACCTGGCAGAGTCCAGCTGTATGCACCACAGTAGTTGTGGGAAGCATTGTGCCCCCTCCTTTGCTTTGTACCTGGGGGCCCAGGAGCGCCCCCCTGGGAGCCAGGGTGCAGTCTGACCCAGGCAACTCGGGCAGGTTTTTTCCATTCCATTTGGAACCTTTGCCACTAAGTAGTAGAGAAGAATTCAGGTAGCTGGTGCTTCTTGCTTAGTTTGAAGGCATGGAGGGAAGTTATCATGTCTGCTGACCAGTCTCTAAAGGATACAGATATGGGGCAGTAATATTTTAGAGTTAGCTAAAATAATGACTTTTAAACGAGTAGAAAATGGGGGCACCTGGGTGGCTCAGTTGGTTAAGCGACTGTCTTCGGCTCAGGTCGTATCCCGGAGTCTTGGGATCGAGCCCCACATCAGGTTGCCTGCTCGGTGGGAAGCCTGCTTCTCCCTCTCTCACTCCCGCTGCTTGTGTTCCCTCTCTCATTGTGTTTCTCTCTGTCAAATAAATACAATCTTTAAAAAAAAAAAAAAAGTAGAAAATGGGGGCGCCTGGATGGCACAGTTGGTTAAGCAGCTGCCTTCGGCTCAGGTCATGAGCCTAGGGTCCTGGGATCGAGTCCCACATCAGGCTGCTTGCTCAGCAGGGAGCCTTATTCTCCCTCTCCCTCTGCTCCTCCCCCTGCTTGTGTGCTCTCTCTTCCTCTCTCTCAAATAAATTAATTAAATCTTTAAAAAAATAGAATATGTTCCTTGAATTTGAAAAGTTGTAGCTTAATGGAAAGCGTCCTGAGGGTGGGTCTCTAAGCATACAGTGTCTAAAGTAGGACCAACAATTTACACCCTTGGGCTGGCTTCCTCTGTTTGTAAACAATGTTTAAACAAAGGAAGGAACACTCTTTCATTTCTGTCTTGTTTATGGCTGTTTCATGTTCTAGCAGCAGAGTGAGTAGTTGTGACTGAGACCATGTCCAAAAGCAATGACTATATCTAGCCCCTTAGAGGAAAAGTTTGTCCACTATAGGCTAAAGCATAGGCCACCTCAGCTCTTAGCAGGGCTTGGGATCTTGGAGAATAGTGTTCAAGTGTGTGGATCTTAGAATGGGACAGACGTGGGCTCACATCCCAACCCTACTGCTAGCTAGCTGTGTGACCTTGGGCAAGTGTCTTAACCTCTCTGTGCTGCAGTTTCTTCATCTGTAAATTGAGTTAATAACCAGAACCTACCTTTTAGGGGTGTCAGAATTAAACGAGGTAATGTATGAAATACACGTGGTGTGGCCTCTATCATGGATTCAGTGCTCTCTGAGGTAGTTGCTACTGTTAGGATGATTCTGTAGATCTGCAGATCCTGGTCCACATGGTGCTGCCCCCAGGCCGATGCCAAAGTAGCCTGAGCAAGTCCACCTTCAACCCTCCGTCACCAACTCTGAGAAGAGGAACAGGGGATTTTTTGAGCAACAGGCTGTCAGCCCAGTGAGTGGACCAAGACCCTTGTTCCCTTACGCTCTGATCTTGCAGACAGCAGTGCTGGAGATGAACGACAAGCAGTATTTCTTGGCTGATTGCTTCCTGCCTGTCCCTTCGTGCTGTTTTATTGTACCTGCCCCTCTCCGTTGTGATGTTACCTTGTATGGTTAGGAAGTGTTTTCCCCTGACTTCTGATTCCAAGTATTTTATTCAACCAGGAATTTCGATGAGTCTTCTAACCTTGTTTGCTCATTCATTCAGCACTCAATGCTGAGAGGCTGCCATGTGCTGGAACTGTTGCATCGCCCTCCCTCTGTGCGCAGCCCAGTGCTTGTGCACCTGTTCACCTCCCTTCCTCTTGGCTCCATGGCCGCCAGCTCTGCTTTGTTTGGAAAAGAGTGGCACCCTGGTAGGATGCCAAAGCCAGGAACTTTTAATATATGTGTTTGTTTTATTCTGGGGAAAAAGGGAGAGAGTCATGTTTCAGGGTCAGTGAATGCCTGTTCCTTGGGGCCAATGAAGGAAGTCAGGGAACAGGTCAGAAACTGGGTGTCAGCAAAGAAGGCTGAAAAAAGTAGGATTAGGACTCCAGGAGGGTCTTGCAAAGGAAAACCATGATAAAGAAAACAAACCCCTGCAGAGTTCAGGCCTTGCCCTTAAAGGAAGAGTAAACCTAAGAAAACTAGAAAGTTAAGCTAAGGCCAAGGCCAAGGCCAGCTGGTGCTCTACCCTCCTTCTCTCCAGTCAGACCATGTGGCTCTGCCCCTCTCTTGGGAGTGAGTCCTGAATCTGAAGAGAAGCTTTTCACTGAGCTTTAGAAATGGAAGACATGTGTTCTAGGCAGAGGGCATCAATCATGGGAGGCTAGTGGGGGAAAACTGCCTCACAGCCAGAGATTAGAGGGATAAATCAGAGAAGAGGAAGATGGGCAATACGGGCCAGTGAAAAGGGGCACAAAATGGGCCTCCCGGGACAGTGCAGCTGTGCTCCTCTGTTCCCATCCGGCAGGACCCACCCAGCCTTCTCGGGTTTGCTGGATCTGATCCTGTCCCAGTGCTGCTGGAATTCCCGTTGCACTTAGAATATAGGCTAAATGTGGACCATGGAGGCTTGCATGCCATTTGGCTGCATGCCTGCACCCCTTGCTCCAGATTCGCTCTGCTTCTGTCGCTGTCCGACAGCCTGTGCTGCTTTCCACATGCGGGGCCCTCCAGAAAGCTGGTTCTCGTGGCTAAGTCCAAGTCTGTCTTCAGGGGTCCGCTTAGAACCTCTCTTCCTTGGAGACATGTGCATCCTCCTGCTAGAGCCCTAACACGTCCATGATTTCCTTTGTGATTCTCATCATTCTTGTAACCATTTTTTGATGTCTGCTTCTCCAGTAAATCCCACGAGGGCAGGGACAGCATAATTGCTCACTGCATTTTTGTACTGACTGACCGGAGGAGCAGTAATTTGTAAATGGGGGTGGGGGGGACAAGCTTTAACCTTTTTAATTTGTTTTGCTCTGGTTTTCCAAATAATTTCTGAACAAACTATTATTTTACAGACACACACATACATTTTTTAGGGGATTCTCTGAGGTGACTTTTTTTGGTGACTGTGCATGTGTTGGACACATCTTACCTGCTTTTCTCTTCTCCCTGCAGAATGAGATGTGCCTGGCCACCCAACAGCTCTCGAGGCAGCTGCTGGCCTACGAGAAACAGGTACCTGGGGATGTACTTGGCATGTGATGCCGTGCTTGGGACCCTCATGAGTGGGGGTCTTTTAAGGAATTCTCCAAGGGCATCCTTGAGAGACTTTGATTTCCTTCTTTTTGACCATGGCCCACCCCTGTTTTTTCTTTGTCTTGCCTTTTCCTTTCCCCTGATAAATTCTAACTGGTGATTATCCCAGAGTTTTAATGGTATATTCTGATTAGCCTGCAGAAGTCACCCACTGCCTTGAGGGTTCATGGTCTGAGGAAGCAAATTCCAGGAAATAACCCAGTTCTTGGAAGTAAACTCAAAGATGACGTTATGTCCAGACAGAAGAAGGGCGATGGCCAACAAAGGGATAGTCAGGGAGGGGCGGTTGAGAGCATCGCTGGGGCAGGGCGAGGAGAGCACACTCGTTTTCTGCAGCTGGATACCGACACATGCTGTGGCCTCGGCAGAGGAGTGGGGGCTGGCGTGGAGGGCAGTGGGGCGTGGGGGGGGGCGGCAGCACTGACTCCTCAGGTCCTAACACCTGGGTCTTTTATTCTCTGGTCTTAGAATTTTGCTCTTGGCAAAGGCGATGAAGAAGTAATTTCTACACTCCACTATTTTGCCAAAGTGGTAGATGAGGTAAGATCGCAACATGGCAAAAATTTTTTTGATTCCTTCTTGAACTTTGTTTCATCTTTGTGTTGGCCCACTTTCCATTTTAGATATCTACTTAAATATCCAAGAGGATATATCAACTTGTTGCTCTTCTAAGGCTCATTTCATAAGACAGGTTGTATGTGATTATACTTTTTTCTGGTTTGAGGAGAAAGGCTTTGTTATACGTGAACAATGGACCAAGAGAAAGATTTCTGAGAATTCAGTCTCCTAAGAAGAGTGTATTGGTTTCTCCAACTGCTTGTAATAAATTACAAGTAGGTGGCTTAAAACAATAGACATTTATTCTCTCCCAGTTCTGGAGGCCAACAGTGTGAAATCAAGTTATTGGCAAGGCCAGGCTCCCTCCAGAGGCCCAAGGGGGAATCCTTCTTGGCCTCTTCTGGTTTCTCTTGGCCCTGGGTGTCCCATGGCATGTGGCTGCATCCCTCCAGTCTCTGCCTCTGCCTTACCATGGCCTTCTCTGCACCCCACTTCACTCCTTCCCCCTGTGTCTTCTCTTCTTAGAGGGACTCTTGTCATTGGATTAAGGCCTCCGTGTATAACCTAGGATGATCTCATTTGGAGGTCCTTCATTACATCTGTGAAGACCTTGTTTCTAAATACTCATATGTTCTAGATGGACATTGCTTTGGGGGAGGATGAGGGTGGGCATGATTCAGCCCACCCCAAAGGGTTTCTTGTAACCATTCTTGTAGCCGTATTGTGTAATACATTGGGAACATTGCAAGAAACAGGCCTTGTTCTAAGAGAAGTACATAAATCCTAACTGCAATAAACACTGCAGCCCAGATGCTCCCAGAGCCAAGCAGAACCCTCTGCAGAACTGGGTCAGTACGAAGTTGGTATTTCACTGGGCAAGGAGCTTGCAGTACTCGCAGCAGAAAATTGTGGTAAAGAAGAAGCAAGAGAGAATATGCAGGTGCCATTTAACTGTTCCGGCGCTGGTGCAGAAGGGATAGTGTCTTCAGTTTATAAATGCGAAACTAACATTGCGCTGTCGTTCATTCAAATCAACACAAGTTGATACTCATTCAGCAAACTCGCACTGCTGACCACCGACTGCTGTAGGTGCTGTTCTAGGCGCCGGGATGTAGAAGACGGCGTGTCGTCCAGTTCTTTTTCAGTCATGCTTTCTCCACGACTCGGACTCTCTGCACAGTGTATGTTTAAAATGGATGGATATCTTTTCCAGAAGAGGAGGAGCATGAATGGAAAAAAGTAATTAGAGAGGATCAAAAAGTAATTTTTTTGGAAATGAGGAGACGAATGTTTCCTAATTAGCCATGAATGAAGAGCCCAGGGGGAGAAGCAGTAGGCTGCACCCGGCGAAGTCAGGTCTTTCCTTGACCAGAGCCAGTTGCTAAGGAAATGTGGTTAGTCATCAGACTCCCAGAACCGATTTTTCCGGTTTAAGATACTTGCTTACAACCCTACGTTCTTGGGCAGGAATGACGATTCTTTTGGTGGGGAGTGAATCATTCCCAAAGCCTGGATGTCTGGTAATGTGATTTTATAGGTGGTATGATGGCCTCCCAGAAGTTTGGCCCTGTCACGGGTTCTCAAACAAGCCCCTTGGTATGGAGGTGGGAGGTTTTTGAATAGCTTTTCAGGTTGTTTTCTCTACCGGGACCTATATCAGGTCAGAAAAATTTCAAGACAAGTAACTTGACCCAGAAAAAGCCAACTAAAAGTAGAGATTTCGTGTGGCTTATATTTTTAATGGAATGCCTAGGAGCTGGACCCTCCATGTTGTACACGTACAGAGATCTCTGTGCTTGTTGATTTCCTCAAAGGCAGGGTTTCTAGATCATTTCCATGGAGTGCACCCGAGACAGGAAGTCACTGGCATTAAGGATTACTTAACGAGTGTATGTCAGGCCCTCTACTCTGAGTGTTTTCCATTCAGGTTACTGTTTTGTTGTCACAGTAGCCGTGCAAGGAAAATGGCACTCTCCTTATTTTCAGGATGATATTGAAATGCCAAGAGCTAGTCTCTCTCCACTCTCCTGAGCAAAAAACACTGTGTTTAGAAGTGATTGTCCCACACCTCTCAAAAGCCCCATGGTGAAAAGTTGGTGACAAACCCCTTGATCCTTACAAAATTAGGAAGACAGTGAGCAGGAAGGAAATTTGCCATTCCTAAAGTGCATTGTCATTGCAAAGCCACCTAATCTCCCTGATTTTGGGTGTCTTCATCTGCAAATGGCAGCAGCGAGAAAGCCCACTTAATTGGGCTGTTGTAAAGATTAAATTAGATAATGTATATTGAACACATAGCCAGACACATAGTAGGTACAACTTGTTGACTTTCATTCACTTAACTGTTGGTAAAACATTGTATTTCTTACTGAAGTTATTCAGGAAAAGTAGTGAACATGCTCTGTCTTGGTGGCATTTATTGGCATGGCTGTCTTCCTGTGTTCTCAGCAGAACAAAGCTGCCATGCTTTGTCTTGATTGAAAGATAGGATAGTAACTGCTTGCCCTATAGCTCCCCTTCCTGGCACATGGTTTTTGGTAAGCTTATCAGAACAGTCTCTGGAAGTACAACCCCGAAGGACCAGATCTGTTGGCGGGAGAGCTGGGCATACACAGGGGCTTCATATGTGATTACTGTCACCACTGCAAGAAGCTTTGCCAAGGGCACACTGCAGACAAGATTGCTGCGTGGTTTCCCTTTGTTCCCCCAAGCGGGAATCCCGGAACATCTTCCCGTAATGCCTGTGTTCGTTGCTGATGTCTAGACAACCAAACGTTTGAAGTTTGGGCAACTTTGTGAGTATAAAAGAGACTATGTCCCTCGCAGTGTAGTAGGAAAAGCCTGGTGTGGTATTCAGATTCCAGTAGCCCAGGATGAAAATCCCAGCCGTTCCACCTCTCTGCTGTCTGGATTTGGAGAGTTGTTTGCCTACCTGGTACATGGGGATGGTCGGTAAGACCTGACTCTCAGAGTGGGTGAGAACCAAGTGATACAAAGCGTGTAACTCTCCAGAGTAATTCCCAGGCCTACAGCTGCTGTGGTTTTAGCGTCAGTAGGCGCCCAGCAGGCTGCTCTTTCAAGTGTGACCTCAGCCCTGCTTAGGGGGAGCGAGCGCACGGTGGCCTGGTCAAGTGTGACCCGAGGTGAGGCTCACTGCAAGGACAGGAAAGTGTTCTCCTCCAGCTGGTGTGGCTCAGCCTGAGAACACAAGCAGGGTCTGCACCATACGTAGACTGTAGCCCTGGGCTCCGAGGCTCCTTTAGCAAGCCTGACTGAGGCCAGCTCAGAACCTCACATTTCACTTTAGTACCTCTAGGCCAGCTTTATGAAGGGTTGTGTATTTGCTAAGGAAGTGTAACAGAACTCTTGAAACACAGAATTGTTCAGTGTGATCCTGTGTGCAAATCAGTGTCCGTTATAGTGGGTATAATTTTTTTCAGTAAGATTTTCTCTCTTTTTTCAGCTTAATGTTCTCCATACAGAGCTGGCTAAACAGTTGGCAGACACAATGGTTCTACCTATTATACAGTTTCGAGAAAAGGATCTCACAGGTAAAATTACTGCGTTCAGTGCCAGTTATCTTCAAAATATTAATTCATTTCATAATGTTCTGACTGTATTAATTTCTTTAAATATGTGCATCATTGAGAAATGCCCTTCTTTTTCTGAGCCACTTCGGTTTAGCTAACTTTCAGTGAATCTATGCTATCTTCTTGGCTTGCCTAAAAGAGGTTACAGGCTAATGGGAAAGCTGACTTGGAAGTAATCATAACATCATGTGATGAGGGCAACCGGACAGGGAGGTACAAGGAGTAAAAACAGCACACAGAAAGGTGTGATTACCCTTTTGACGTTAGGGTACCCGGGAGGGCTTCCTGGAGAAGGTGATCTCTGTGCTGGGGTGGAAAGATGAGTAAGTGTTTACCAAGGAGACAGCGATGGCAAGGTTTGTATTATTGGTTTGGAGCATTTGCAGGAGGCATGCTATTTGGGGGGAGCCATGAATGCTCTGGAATGTAAAGTGGATGGCTTAGAGAGGGATGGAGGGGCGGGGACCACGCTTTATGTGTGGTAGACCCTGAGCTGCAGCCATGAGCAAGGCAGACAAGCTCCCTCTTCTCCTGGAGCTCACATTTAGTGGCTGGGGAGATCAGGGCTGGTTCAGAGAGCCTGGTTGCCCTTTTGGACTAATTTTGGTTCTCCAGTGAAAAAGCAAAACAAACCTTTAATCTTACATCTCTTGGAAATCAGGTAGTCAAAATGAATTAAAAAGAACCAAAAATCTGGGGGGGAAAACGTAGTTGATAATACTAAAGGGAACCAAACTTTCTAGGCTTTTTGTTCTTTTTGTCACTGAAAATGCTCATTGCTTAGGGATTAAAGAATTGCATTTTCTAGAACGCTGATAGAGAAATTGCTGGCCAAAAAAAGTCTAAACCGAGTACTAAGAGATCTGTTCAGTATAGTACTGTCTCTTCAGGGCGCCCGGGTGGCTCAGTTAGTTAAGCGTCTGCCTTCGACTCAGGTCATGATCCTCAGGTCCTGGGATCGAGCCTCCTCCATGCTCCCTGTTGAGCAGGGATTCAGCTTCTCTTTCTGCCTCTTTCCGCACCCCTGTTGTGCTCGCTCTCTCGCTCTCAAATAAAATCACGTGTATATATATATATATATATATAAACTACCTTTATTTATTTATTTATTTTTTAAAAGATTTTATTTATTTGACAGAGAGAAACACAGCCAGAGAGGGAACACAAGCAGGGGGAGTGAGAGAGGGAGAAGCAGGCTTCCTGCCTAGCAGGGAGCCTGATGTGGGACTTGATCCCGGGTCTCCAGGATCATGACCTGAACCGAAGGCAGTCGCTCAACCAACTGAGCCACCCAGGCGCCCCTGTAAACTACCTTTATTTTATTTTATTTTTTTTTTTTTTAAGATTTTATTTATTTATTTGACACAGAGAAACACAGCCAGAGAGGGAACACAAGCAGGGGGAGTGAGAGAGGGAGGAGCAGGCCCCCCACCAAGCAGGGAGCCCGATGCGGGGCTCGATCCCGGGGACTCCAGGATCATGACCTGAGCCAAAGGCAGACACCCAACAACCGAGCCATCCAGGTGCCCCTGTAAACTACCTTTAAATGTAAAACTTATTCAGGCAGAAAAGACGCCACGTATCTTAAAGATGATGTTCTCCCCCCAACTCGGAGATTCACTGTGATCACGTCCCCTGTGGCTCTGGGGACAGGGGTAGACCTGGTATCCGTGTTTACCGGGGGCAGTTTGACAGCACTGAAACCTGGCAGAGAACAATAAATGACATGTCGATTTGTGTGAGGCCAAGCTTTGCTTGAGCAGGACTGTTGATGGTTTTGAGTGTTGGTCTTCTGTGACAGCAGGTAAACCCTGAAGACACATGCGCTCCCGCACTTGTTATCCAGTGCGAGCTCAGAGACTCACTGAGTGCATTTTTTCATAAGGATTTTCTCTAAATAAAATCATAGAAATGTGTGGGGATATCATTTTAAGAACAAACTCCAAGTCTTTTAGACAGAAAATAATCACCTGCCCCCACCCTCCCATGCCCTAGACTATCATTGTGAGATCTGTGTTTTTCAGCTTTGTGATGGGAGGCAGCGTGGCGGGGGGGGGGGGGGGGCAGAGGGTCCTGGCAGTGGCAGTTCCCAGGCCTTCATCAGTCCTGAAGGGCTCAAGTAGGGATTAGGAGTATTTGCCCGGGATGGCAATTTTTTTTTTTTTTTAAGATTTTATTTATTTGACAGATCACAGGTAGGCAGAGAGAGAGGAGGAAGTAGGCTCCCTGCTGAGCGGAGAGCCTGATGTGGGCCTCTATTCCAGGACCCTGAGATCATGACCTGAGCTGAAGGCAGAGGCTTTAACCCACTGAGCCACCCAGGTGCCCTATGGCGATTTTTTTTTTTTTTTAAGAGAGTAAAACTATGTGGTAATAGTAAAAAGAGAAGCCTCTTAGGTATCTATGGAAACAGCAAATCAAAGTAACCTTCTCTGATGATACCAACGTGCGAGTTTGAAGGGTTTGGTCCAGGCCATACTTGAGTCAGCCTGAGAACCAGATTAGAGTCTGGCCTCCCCTCCACCTGCCGGTTTTTACCTGACGTTCGGCCTCTTTGTTCATACATGCGCCAATACAGGTACATTTCTGAAGGAAGAGAACACAAAAGCTACTAAGGAAGCGGTTTGACCCAAGAAGGGAAAACCCTGAGAGTGCTCCAGAAGGAAGTGAAAAGGCGAGGGGAAGAAAGGGTATTGCAAAAAGCAGCCTGATACCAGAAAGCATTCAGAATAACGTGAAGAGAGATTGAAAAACTGGAGGCAGTTTTGAGGCAAACTGATAAAGGCATAAAAGTTATGAAAATGCTTTACTTTGATGAAGCAGAACTGACTAGTGATAGAGTTGTAGGAAGCATTGCTTTCTTTTAGATGTCTCTGTTTTTCAGTTTTTAACCTAGCAACCTAGCCGTCATCCTCATTGAGCTCCTGGTTTTTTGGTCTTGGACTTTGTTACACCTCTTTGTGTGTGAGGGGTGTGCACCCACAGGGGGTTATAGTGGAGTTTGTTGGCTTGTCACAGGTACTGTGTGCTAGATGGCTTCAGACATTTTCATTCAACACCCCAGGCGCCTGAGTAGCTCAGGCACTTAAGTGGCTGCCTTTGGTCATGATCCCAGGGTCCCTTAGTGGGGAGCCTACTTCTCCTTCCACCACTGCCCTTCCCCCTGCTTGTGCACTCGCTCTCGCTGGTGGTCTCAAATAAGCACCCCATTTTCCTTTGTTAGTCGTGGCTTTGCCAGCAAAAGGGCATTTCTAGGTTCTAGGTTATGGTCCACGTGTTGTGAGGAAAGAGGTACTAAAACATTCTTGTGGGGGGCCAAAGAGTCTGAGCGTCACTGTACACTCCAGGTCCCCATGAAGAGTACCTGGCCACCACACACTCCAGCCCACATCCCCTGGGTACCCTTGGCTTCACGGAGCCCCCCAGATGCTGTCTACAAGGAGTGGCCTGAGGGGCAGTCCTGGTCTCAAGTTTGGGATGCACCTGAAGAAACTGCAGTCAGTCCACGATTCCCAGTCAGGAGGCCAGAGCCCTGTGAGGGCAGAGGCCCTGAGGGGGCACTCACAGAGTTGTCCTCCTTCCACATGGAGACTTATTTCTTGGCGAAGCACAGAGCTCTGGGTTGGCATATTTTACTTTCCTTTGCTCTAAGATGTTTTTTTTCTCTCGTCCAGAGGTGAGCACTTTAAAGGATCTTTTTGGACTCGCCAGTAATGGTAGGCATCCTCTCTGTTCTCAGCACGTGCGTTTGTTTCATATGCGTGTGGGTGAAGATGCTGAATGTTCTCGCCTTCAACCCATCTGGGTGCTAAAATGCCGCTTTATTTTTAGAGCATGACCTCTCAATGGCAAAATATAGCAGACTTCCTAAAAAAAAGGAGAACGAGAAGGTAAGAATACCTACCTGACACGTGTTTTTCCCTCGCTTACTTAAGCTCCTTTTCTGTGTTCCTGCTGTGAATTCGTCGCTTTGAGGGTACCTTGATGAGTTCTTTTTCTTCTTCCATATACCTAGCTTTTTAATTACTTATCCTCAATCTCATAAGTAGACTTCTACCTCCCTAGTCTAGCTTTTCAAACTGGTTTATTAAACACCAGCTTGGAACCATTGTGTAATTACATTTGCACAACGATTTCAACTCAGTCTGGTACCTCATGCTTGTCTGCCACGTACATATTCAGGTCACTTGAATTTCATGCCCTGGGTGTTGACTCTGCTTCTTTAACTCATGCTTTTTTGCTACTGATGATGATAATGACCATTTTAGTGCCTCTAAATTCCTACTTTTGTTGCATGATTTCCTTGAGCTAAATTATTTCCTTGGAATACAATCTTATGAGTGAACTAAAATGTTTGCGACTTTCAGTGCAGGCTACTGAGTTGTTCTCCTAAAGGCTCAGAGAGTAACTGGCTTCACCCCGGGGCAGTCCCATAAGCACGGAGATGCTAATACTTTGGTATTTTTAATTGGGAGTTTTTGAAACGTGAAGTGGAACCTTACCTGAGTCTTATTGTCGGTCAGAGAAATGGGTCTCCTGAGTAAACGCACACTATTGGAGCTTCGTGCTCTTAGAGAATTGCCACGTCTGTCAGATGGCCTGACGTTTTCCTTCCACCTCTCACCCAGGTGAAGACCGATGTCGTGAGGGAGGTGGCGGCCGCGCGACGGAAACAGCACCTCTCTTCCCTTCAGTACTACTGCGCCCTCAACGCGCTGCAGGACAGGAAGCGAGTGGCCATGATGGAGCCCATGATAGGCTTTGCCCATGGACAGGTAGGCTGCGCCCACTCCCCAAGGGCTGAGACCTGAGCCAGCTGGGGAGAAGAGCTCGGCGTTCCTGCTGAGCTAGTGTTTAGGAGAAACTGAAGCATCATCACAGAAGGAAACACGAGCGCACCACTTCCCTGGAACCTTCCTTGGATTCAGCACATGGAGAGCTTCCAGCTGGGCCGGGCTCGTTAGGCTGTAGGAGCAGGCAGTGGTGGCCTCGATCCCAAGACTCCTGTGGGGAGGGGCCACATGGCCCGTTGTCTCTGAGCCAAGTGAGAGCCAGGCCCGGTCTGATGTTCTGAGAAGCAGAACTGCTCAGGTTGGTGGAGCTGGGCCTACAGCTTAGGGCCCTCACGTGGTCCCCTGCTGTTCTTTGTGGCGAGGGTCACCCTCAGGTGGGCTGCTGTCATTGCCAAGGTCACAGCTGGCATGTTGGCGTCTGGGCCATGGTGAAATGCTGCTATAACTTGCTGAGGTCTCTGCCCAGGCTGTGTGTGGCCCCTTCCCCCAGTTAGTGGTCTCCTGAGCATTTGTCTGTCAGGAGGCTCCACTGGCAGGGCAGGGCCCCAGCCAGGCGGCCCTAAACTGGCAGGGACAGGAGTGAGGGTCCATATGAGGCGAATGGCTCCACCCCTCTCCTCCATCCCCGCCCTGCTCTAGCCCCGTTTACATGGACTCTAGCACCTCGCCCTGGCCAGCAGGAAACAACACCCTTTTCTCACTTGGCAACCTAGGAACAGAAAGGGATGTTAGGAAGCAGAATGTTGAGAAGAAGACAGCAACTTTTTTTAAAACTCCCCATGTGTGAGCATCTGTTCTTTTAAATACATGTTAAAAAATACATGTATTTCAAAAAAACAGCCTCAGTAGCATTCGGGGAAAGGGGAACAAGAGAGGATCTTCAGGCGTTCAAGCTCAGTGATCCGTGTCTTTATTGTGACGTTGAATGGCGAGGTTACTTAAGTCGGCTTCTGCCCTCAGGGGTGATACCGAAGTGGGGCGCTGCAGTTTGTGTCATCTCCGTAAAGCTGGGTTGAACCTAAAGCTAGCCCCGGCCAGCACTGGGCTCTGGCCCGCAGCCTCAGCGTCCAGCTTCTCGCGGTGCGCGCTGGGGCCCGCCTCTCCCCTTACTTCTCGCCCCTCTGCCCTGCGGAGGCCCTGGCCCTGCTGGAGGAGCCGGCCCCGCCTTGGGTCTGTCTCCTTAATGCCTCCTGCCCCGTCTGTTCTCCCTGGATTGAGGGTCATGGCCTGTGGAGCACGATTCCCAGCCTCTAAAGAGCGGGGGGTCAGAGGGGCCTGGACTGAGCCTTGGAAAGATGAGCAGTGGCAGGCTGAGCAGTTAGTGGTTGGGGCGCCTGGTTAGTTAGGGAGGGCCTTCACAGGGTCTGATGGACAGACTTGTCCCTGGCTGCTTTCGTCTGTTCCCCCTTAAGGACCACGTCCGCTTCTCCCAGCCTGCATTTCTAAGTGAATGCCATCTCCCCCAGCCTGCATTTCTAAGTGAATGCCATCTCCCCACTAACCACCCCCAAAGGGGCCTGCTGCAGGAGCAACCCCCGCCCCCGCACCAGCAGGCCTGGGGACACAGAGCAGAGCTCACTGCCGTTGTTGGGTGGCAGCAGCAGCCGCATACTTTGAGAATTGAGGGTGGCATGTTTCAATTTTCATGTGCAAAGTACCCAGATTTCAAGACAGAAGACGAAATAGTTCCTCCCCTCTGCAGACTTCATATCCTTAGACCAGTTGTTGTCTAACCCCATGAATCTTCTGGATGTTTCCAAAGCACTCTCCGCCTGCCTCATCAGCTCTTAAATACGCATTGACTGAGGGCCCACCTTTGTTAGCTAATGGCCGTCTGGCCAGTGTACTTCCTGCGGCTCACCAGGGCAAGAGAATCTGGGTCTTTGGATGATGTGGCTGTGAGTCAGGCTTCTCGCCACCACCCACTTCCATGCCAGCTGTTCGAGTCCATTTCTGCCTCCCCTGGCCCTTGTTGGACAGGTTTGTACTGAAATCACGATTCAGTCATCATGCCTAAAACAAACAGAGGTTTTGCAAGTAGGTTTTTGAGAGCCCAGAAATCAAGTCCAGGGCAGTAGTCACAGGGTAGATCTGATGAAAGGTGGCCGGAGAAGCCAGGATCTCATCCCTCCCTCCGTCTCCTTCGGATCAGACTGAGGGATTGCAGGAGTGCCCCCCCCACCCCCTAAGGAACTTAGGAAATAGCAGAGGAGCTAAGACATGGAATTATGGAATTTGGCGTATAAATTCCAAGGAGTTCAGGGAGGGGAAACAGAGGAAAGCCACTGGGAGGTCCTTAGGAATGCAGAAGGCTTCTTGAGCAGACTTTGACATTTGAGGTTTCAGAGATTCAGAATGGCATTTACTGTTTTGATCTCTATTTGATTAAAAGATCACAGGGCCGAGCAGTTCCCCCATGTGATTACCTTACATTAGGATAATTGTGATTGTCCTGTTTTTATCCCGTGAAACCTAAGGGCATGCGGGTGCATACTTCTCCAGGATGTGCACGTGACAAAACCTGCCAGTCTTGTGGGGGTGTGCAGTCGAGTTCTGTGCCCACCACACAGGGCAGGGGCTGCTTCCAGATCAGATGCATGAGAAGGGACCCACGTCCAAAGCTGAGCATTTTTTCCCTTTTCTCATGACTCAGGCTTGCAACTCTTTCTGTGATCAGGCATGTAAGATGGAGCAGGTCACCCCTAGTATTCGGATTTTTTAAAGCCTTGGCCATGGAAAGAAATGGAGACTTGAGCTTTGGGGCCGGGTGGTTACAGGGGTCAGTAATGCACAGAGGTGGCCCCTCCGCCCCTTACCTCTGCTCTTCAGGGTTTGTGAGGCAACCCAGACTTTGTGGGAAGTGAATACCTTGGTGTCACAGAAAGTAAGGACTTCCTTCTGTTCGTTCCCCAAAAGCCAGCAATTGAAGTTTTATTTTCAAAGGAGACGGAGCCTTCCTCAGGCCACCCTTCCCCAAGGAGAGCGCCCACATCCCAGAACACTGGGGGCCAGGAGGGCGCTCGCCCGTCTGAGCAGCTCATCAGGCCCAGAGCTCTGCTGCCTCCTTCACACCCACAGTCCCCTCTGGGTTGACGTCAGGGTTGGAAGAGCCCTTCGGCAGCATCCCAGCCATATCCTCTGTCCAGCTTGTGTTTCAAGCCACGCATGGTTTGCTGATTGGGGCCACGGTGGCCTCTGGGGTTTGCTTCTCTGAGCACTCCCTCTGTGCTCCACTCAGTGCTTGTCTGGTTCAGGCCGGCGCTGTGCACTCAGCTGCGGCAGTCGCATGGCCCATGGAGACCCCCTTGCCCCCCAGAAGCTTTCTATCTAGAATTCACAGAGAAGAGCTGACAACGAGAGATCATTGTCAGTAGGAAGTATCGATGCACCTGATCTAGCACGTACTAAGCAGTGAGCTCACATTATCCCTGACTGGCCAGCGTGGCCGAGAGCTCCCAGTGCCCCCGCTCTGCAGCACATGGTGCTGGGGGAACTCCGCTGGCCTGAGGGGCTCGGCAGGGGTGCACATGGTAGGGCCAGCCAGCCAGGGTCGCTGCCCCTGTGCTGGGGGTCCCATGCTGGATGCACTCACTGATCACCTTTCCTGGATGACCTTCAGAACATCACCCTTCTGTCTTTCAGATTAACTTTTTTAAGAAGGGAGCAGAGATGTTTTCCCAAAATATGAACAGCTTTTTATCCTCAGTTGCGGACATGGTCCAGAGGTAAGGCTGCACTCCACTCTGGGTCCCAGGGGCCTCTGCCTTTCCTGCTGAATCTGTCCCTCCGGGAGGTGGGATCACCCCACGGAGCCCCTGGGCAGTGGATCCCTTCTTAGCGGCCGGTATATGGCATACTGAGGTTGGAAGGAAATGCCTTCGGCACCCCCTCCCCCGCTGTGGGGAGCCCAAAGGCATGCCCACCATGTGAACAGATTCTATAGCTTAAAGCAAAGATGACGTGTCCGCAGGGGGACTTTGCCTTCAGGTCCCAGCTCCCGAGCTGCGTGCTGCGGGAGAGTCTCCTCCCCTGTGCTGACAGGGGCCGGCATAGGCTGCCTGTGGCTTTAGAAGTGGCCTTGCTTGTCCTTTGGAACCAAGGGGCTCACAGCCACAAGTGCTGTGACTCTGTAGGAAACTGGCTATTACAGCCGCTTATGACAGATAACAGGGCTTGACGCCTGAATTCAACAATTTTGGAATGGAATGGAATAAATTCAACAAACCGCACCTCAGCCTAGCAAACTTTTTTTTTTTTTTAAATACACCGTCCTGTCTTCAGGCTGTCCTGCCAGGCGTGCCTCCATTGCCAGTGTCCATCACAGCGAACCCCATTCACAGACATGGTTCCGGGGGTACCTGTGATTTCTGGAGTACGGGTGGGAAAGAGAGCAGCTGAGAAGCAGATACACAAAATGGAAGTAGGAGTGTAGGATTTTATTTTGTGCGGAAAAACAGGACTGGTGCTCCTTTTCTTGAGGATGTTGTATTTCAAAATCCTTTTTTTTTTAAAATCTGTTTGTTTTATAGTGAGCGAGCAAGTGCAGGGAGGGACAGAGAGAGAGAGAGTAACATTACCAGGCTCCATGTGGAGCACAGAGCCTGAAGCAGGGCTCGAGCTCACGACCCTGAGATCATGACCTGGGCCGAAACGAAGACTCAGACGCTTAACTGACTGAGCCACCCAGGCGTCTGTGCATTTCAGAATACCTTGAGGCCACCACTGGACGCTGTTGAATGAATCCCAGGAAAAATCAGAGCTGAGCATTGGTAGGAGCGTGGGAGGGCTTTGGCTTTGAAGGTACCTGTACCTTCCTGGCAGTCACCGAGCCTCTTGCTTAGGCGGTGGCTGCCGGGATGTGGGCCGGGCCTGTGACGGGGCCTGAGAGCATTCTGAAACCCACCTGCAGTTTCCTGTCATTTAATGGGGTTGTTGGCCGCTTGGGGTGTTAGGAGAGTAGAAGGCAGGGCACCTACTGTCACTTTTCACCTTCTCTGTCGCCCAGCCCTCGCTGACCGCCTCTGTCTTACCCTACTTTAGCTCCTATAATTCCCTGGCTCTCTGTGTTCTGGGAGAACCATCTGTGCTTTGGGGGTTTTTCCTGCATTAGATTCTGTTATTAACGGCTGGCAGGACATTTGCGCTCATGTCTGAGCTGCTGTATCTCTCTGCAGGTCTCAGAGCCTCCGTCTACAGCTCAAGCTTCCAGATGTTCTTCAACTCAGCATACACGCACACACACCAGCCAGAGCCGGGCATTGGCCCTCTTGCCCTTAGTGCGTAGCGTGGGCAGCCGTTGACCGTCGGCCCCCGCGGTCCCGGGCAGTGGTAGGGCTGCCATGAAAGGAACAGCCCTTGTCTTTGTCACTGCACTTTGGTTCCATCTGCTGGTCATTTTCCTATCTCCAGTGGCCCTTTCCACCGCAGGGGAGCCAGGGGAGGGGGTGAGGCAGAAATCACTGCTGTTTCCTACCCGCCCCCTTTCCTTCCTTTCCAGCTCTTTTCTAGGCAGCCTGCACTGCAGCCCTGAGGATGGGCTCCTCAAATTTGCATCAGCATGGGGTGCCTCGGTGGCTCTTCAGCTAAGACTCCAATTCTTGGCTTTGGCTCGGATGGTGATTTCAGGGTGATGGGGCTGAGCGGCGCATCCGGCTCTGCTCCTCCTTGTGTGTCCTCTCTCTTTCCCCTCCCTCTCTAAGATGGATGAGTCTTTTAAAGGAAAATTGCATCAACAGTTCTAAGCCTGGATACCACTTTGTCAGCAGAGAATTCGGAGGAATTGTTCCGCTGGGTTCAGGCTGGTCGTCCAGTGGTAGCCCTTAGGTTCTGTTCTAAGGCCCAGCCATACAGAACCACTTTGAGCAGCGTGGACTCGAGTCTCACCATCTCCAGCTTCTAGGGCCTGAGCTCCCTCCATGGGGCAGGAAGCCTTGGGGACAGCTCTGCCATCGGCTGCTCAGAGGTGCTGGGACGGCCAGTGAGGAGCAGCTGACCTGACACCTTGGTCTTAAGCATTCAGGTGGAACTGGAAGCCGAAGCGGAGAAGATGCAGGTGTCCCAGCAGGAACTGCTGTCTGTCGATGAGTGTGTTTACGCCCCCGACTTTGATGTGGCTGCACCGCAGATCAACAGGAACCTCATCCAGAAGGCTGGTTACCTCAATCTCAGAAGGTGAGAATGCCATGCTTGCCTCTCTTCCCGAAATCTGTTTTCCCTCAGGGGGTATGGAGCATCTGTTCAGGCCAGGGGGGGGAAGAGCTCCCGCACGGGCAGCCTCCGGGGCTCCGGGCCCAGCCGCTGAGACGTCGGCTTGAGCCAATCTCGTAAGAACCCGGTGCGTGGCCCCCGAGGGGTGCCCGCCCCCCCCAGACCTGGTCACTGTGGCCATACGCAGACAGCCTGCTCTTAACCATTGTCATCCTGGACTGCGGGGAGTTTCTGTTCCGTCCCGCCCCTGGCCCTGACCCCTGGAGGCCTGCTGCCGAGGCCAGAGTCCGAGGGCCAGCAAGCCTCGGGGTCCTCCAGGTTCTCACACACCGAATCACTGTAACACTCGGGGCCATTTGGCTGGAAGGGGGATGGTCAGGCTTCCTTGTGTCCGGGAGCAGACGGAGGCTGTTCGCTGTGGTAAGGGCTCCGACTTGGTTCAGTCACGCGCCCTGGCTGCGTGGAACGGGGCTGAGCATCACACCTGCTAATAAAGTTGTTACAAGGACCAAATGAGGTCATTTCTAGTAGGTAGTAAGCACTCGGGTGTTAGCTATTACCAGTGTTTGGGAGTAAAGGTAATTATCGAGGCGGGAAGCCTGGAGCCTTGTACACACACCACTGCTACTGCATGAACGCTGCACCGAGCAAAGGGACCTGATATTTCTCACATAGACGATCTACAGAGAGGAGTGGCCGGCTGCCCTCGTACCAAGGTGCAGCTCCTCCTCTCCCAGCTCATTGAGACCCCAAGTTAAATATCTGTGCAGTTTGTGTGGCTGGAAAACCCTCCAGGGTTGGCGGTGCTTGCCACCTACTGGCTGCTCCTCGCAAGCAGCCTACAGACATCCAGTTGAGGCACAACTCAGTGTCCTAAATGCCCCCAGGATTCCGCGTGCCAGGAGCCGAGGGGACCCTGGTGACTGTCACTGGACTCAGCAGTTCAGCTCCGTGTCTTAGAGGAATGAGCATCTTGGTTTTCAGTTCCTAATGGGGATGGACTCATTCTGTTCCCAGATCCCGCAAGAAGCCGGTGTGTGGCTGCCATGCGGGGGGGGGGGGGGGCGCACACCCGAGCTGGCCCTGGGCTGCCTCTCCCTTGTGAGCAGAGCCCCTAACTTCCAAGGCCCTCGGGCTGAATTGTGCCTCTTCTGCTCCTCCGCATTTGGATTCGTTCCGAAGCCGTTTTGCTTTAATGTGAAGAAACATTATTTCTAAAATGCTCCCAATGCTCCTGGAGAGGCAGCCAGACCTTGAGGTGCTGCACGGGCTTCCTCATAGCAGCAGGGGTTCTGAACCCACGGTTCTTCCAGTAAAACAGGGCTGGTCACCACCACCTGGGAGAGGCTTTACTTCTTCACGCAAGGCGGGAACCTCATGTGTCAGCCGCGGGGCGCCGTGGCCGGAGGCCTGATCCAGGACCTAGACAACTGCTCGGTGATGGCCGTGGACTGTGAAGACCGCCGATACTGCTTCCAGATCACTACGCCCAACGGGAAATCGTAGGCCGCATGGGGTTTCTGTGGGAAGAGAGCAAGTCTAGTGACTCCACTGCTGCCAGGGGCCTCCTGGGGGCGGAGGGAGGAGGAGGAGGAGAGCCCCCAGACCTGCCTGTGCCGAGCGCTCTGCTCCAGCCGAAAGCCAAGACGGCCGGTGCTCGCAGCCCGCAGCTGTCCCACAGACCCCTGTATGCTGTAGGGGCCAGGAAGAGGTCACTTAGGGTCATTCACAGGGACTGCTCTGCTTCCCTTGGCTTCCGTGTGGCGTTCTGAGCTGAGCTGTGATGACAGGAGCATGTCTGGCCAAGTCGGTACGGTGCAGACCATCCGCTTGGTTGGCAGAGCAGTTTCAGATGTTGTCCTTCCTCCTGGTGACAGAAGCAGACTGGGATCCTGGTCCCAGAGACCTAATTCTTTGGTCATCTCAGATGTAAAACAGGACAAGAGCCATATTCCCCCTCTCTCAGTGCTGTGGGGTCCCTGGACAGGGTGAAGCCCTCCCCAGAGGTAGGGCAGTGTTATTTGTGTCCGATTCCCCTCTCCCCTCCGTGGGATGGTGTGGGGGGTCTGCCGACTCCTTTGGGCTGGACTCCTGGTGGCCCCAGTCACCTGAGAGGCCAACAGGATGTCCATGTTTGTGGACCCCCAGCCTCGAGCTAGTGAGAATGTGCAGGCCCAGGGAAGGAAGTCTCTGTCCAGGATCACACAGTGAAGGAGCAGGGAGGCAGAACCGCAGTTTCTTTCCTTCCCTTCCCTTTGGGACCCAGCTGAGTTCAGTGTATGTGGACCCAGCCTCGGTCAGATGTCTGGGAAGCACTGACCCAGATGTACTTTATTTCAGGGGAATAATCCTCCAGGCAGAAAGCAGAAAGGAAAATGAAGAGGTAAAGGTTTTGTTCTTTCACTTCTGTCCTAGTCTGGTGGGTAACCGGGGTCCAGCAGATATTTTAATGTCCTCTCTCCACAGTGGATATGTGCCATAAACAACATCTCCAGACAGATCTACCTGACCGACAACCCAGAGGTGACTCGTGCTGCCTTCCCCGCGTCCCCGGCCCTTGCTCAGGCTGAAGGGTGAGCGCCCCTCCCAGGACTGAGCCTGTCCTCCCCGTACATTTGTAGGCAGTCGCCATCAAGTTGAATCAGACGGCTCTCCAAGCAGTGACTCCCATTACAAGTTTCGGAAAAAAGCAAGAAAGCTCGTGCCCCAGGTAACTAAAGGACAGTGGAAAAGCGGCTTGTGTGTACTTGTGAGGTGGGAATTTGACAGGAGTTATTTCGTCCTCACACACCACCTGGGGGTGGAGGTCAGGCTGCCAGGAGAGCTGGGGTGTTCACGCGGTAACACCACCGCGAGGGGCGGAGCAGGGAGCCGCGCGACCCTGGGCGACCCTGGTGCCGTCCTCCCCACCCCGGACTGCGCAGCCGCAGCCCGAGCAGACAGGACTTGCATCAAGGGGCTGCTGGTCAGGGCGTCTCACGTTATCTGTCAGCATCAACAAAGTTCTGGAACCAAAACGAAACTTTTTTAAAATAAAGAACAAAATCACCTTTTCCACTTCTGTGTTACTGCCCAGGCCTTATCTGCACGTGTACAGATACTTTTCCTTTTCCACATATATTTTTCATGCTTTTTACATTTCTCATAATTACTCCTTTTAGTAACTATACACACTCTTCTGTGATTTATTATTATTCGCTGTTGAATATTTAGGTGGCCTCCCTTTCCTTTGTTTGCTACCATCATGTATAGTGAACATTTTCTTGTATCTAGTTTTGCTCTTGTTTTGAATACAGCTTTAGGGTTCATTCCAAGAATCTCATTTTTTGTCTTAATGGGAGTTTCCATTTGGTTAACTAATAGAGGACTGTATTATTGGTCTCGCCAAAGGAAGTTACCACTGTATATGGTGCCCATTTTTCAGTGGCATGGTAGAAAGAACCCCATTAAATAAATGTTTCACAGATATTATCTCGTGAGTCCATAGAGATGTCATCAGAAAGCTAAGAGTTCAGTTCCCGGGGTTCAGACCTCAGGGCTATGTGGCGGGGTGCCAATGTGCATACACAGAGCGCTGGGTGTGCAGGAAGGAGCAGAAGAGAAGGCCAAAAAGTGGCCATAGTCTGATGTGAATGGATTGGGGGCCCTGCTTAGGTGCTCTGGGCTGTGGCTCAGAACCGCAGGCTGAGGGGGGCGGCCCGTTGCAGCGGGTGCAGAAAGGCTGTCCTGCAGCTCTGCGCACGTAGGGCACGTTGGATCTGGGGTGTGGCAGGGTGAAGGACAGGGCAGGGACGTAGCTAAGGCAGAACCGGAGAAGCTGAGCTAATAAAAATGGGCAAGAAGCAACAGGTGACACTTGAGTCCTGGGTTTCACAGTTGACACAGGCATGTTTATATAGGGCAGCTCTAAGAAGGGCGCTCTGAGTGGAGATGGAAATACAGATCAGGCCAGCGGGCGAGGCCCTGAGCCTTGTCGTGGGTGGACACACTGGCCTGCTCTCTGTAAATCTGCAGGCTGACCAGCAAGCTGGGCGCAGTGGAGAGCGCTGGCCTTGGGGTTCTGAGACCTTCCGATGGCTCTGCCTTCAACACAGCTAGATGGTCTGGCGTGGCCCAGCTCTCTGGGCTTATGTCTCCTTGAATTTGTGACACAAGAAGATGCGAAACTAGGTGACCTCGGTCCCTTTGTACTTCTAACACTGTGTAGGGTGCCAGTGTATCGTTTAACTAGTGTTAGTAATTAAGGGTGTGACTGGTTTCCTAAAAAAGCAATTTGCAGATTGGATTTAATGATTCAGTAACTGATTTTTCTCCCTGTTGTAGAATAAGTAAATCACACAGAAGAATCCTGAAACAAAAAAGACCTCTAGCCAGGCAGCTGAGTCAACAAAGAGACTGGAAGAGTGACGATGTGGCTGCCAGGGGGCCCAGAGCTGTGGAGACTGGGGGAGGGCTCCTGTCTCTAAGACTCAGCTCATGAAGAATAAAGAAATGTTGTGATGACAGTAGGGGGAGAAGCAGAGAAACCCTTCCTGGGAACAAACTGCCACTCACTTCTAAGCAAATACCCTGTGTGGCCTTCCCTCGCTTTGCTTGTGGAGTTTGCTCTGGGCCCCAGGCCCTGGGCCAGTTCACAAAGCTCAGTCTTGTCAGTGAAGACCAGCAGAAGATAAATAAATACTTAGTTAAAACGGAGAAAAGCGCTCTAGTGTTGGAGACGAAGGCGCTGTCATGGGTGGGCCTGCCTGTCGAGATAATATTAGACACACGTGAACGACGACAAGTGGCCACTCCCGCAGAGAGCCAGATTCATGCATTCCTAGCAGCAGGTCTGGAGGCTAGAAGGCAGGAGAGAGCTTAGTGTGTTTGAAGCACTGAAAGGAGGTCCCTGTAACCACAGCGTGGGCGCAGGGGGACGGCGGAGCAGAGTGGGGTTGGGGGGAGGGAGGGGGACAGGCGGAACAGGTCCTGAGGAAGTCACGTCAGGGGGTGCAGAGAGGCGGCGACCTGGCGTCCACGATCTAAGGGCAGCTCTGGCTGCAGCGGAGGACACACGCACAGAGCTGGGCAAGTAGGTGTCGAGTGGGGGAGCTGTGGCCACAATCCAGGTGACAGTGATGGCGTCTTCAGCCGCGATCGTGGCAGAGGAGACGCAAAGCAGCTGGCTCGGGGACTTTTGTTTCAGAGGCAGAATCTGTTGGACCCGTGGTGTAGTCAGATGTGAGTGGAAGGGGCGGGACAGATACAATGACAGCCAGCGTCTGGGTGGAGCACCTGGGCAGATGGTGCCATATTAAGAGATGAAAAGTAGTGTTCGCTTTGGGACCTAAGATTGAGGGGCCTGTGACACAGCAAGTGTCAAGTGTCAGCAGATAACCCGTGTCTCGAGCACAGAGGCAATCCCAGGGCCGAGGGTATGACAGTGGAAGGGATCATTGAGGGAGGAAACACAGAAGGAGAAGACAGGAGCCTTGCACAGAATCGTGAAGAACTCCAACTTTTGTCATAGAAGGGAAGGAACCTACAAAAGCCACATCAAGGAAAGTGGTGTCAGTGGGAGCCAAGAAAGAAGAGTTTCAGGGAGGAGAGCTCAACTACGTGAGCTGCTTTGATGTGGGGTGTTTGAAAGGAGATGATGCCCACGGAGTGTGTGTCTATCAGAGTTGGTGACATGGTCACAGGTGATGCTCCCTCGTGTCACTCCTGAGTGCAGGGTCTTCCGTGGCTCCTGATGCTGTAGACTCAAGTGCAGACCCCACCTGGGGTCACTGCCCTGCACCTGTGGCCGCATCCTGTTGTCACTGTGTTCTCTCCCTGTAGACTCTCTGGGGAGCCAAAATCTTGGACTCGCTTTTCTCACTTTAAGCTTCTACTCATACACTGTCCGTGCTCAGCACATACAAAGTGCTAACCCCTGCCTTAGGGACCAGATGAGCTAGCAGACGTGATTCTGCTCTCCCACACTGAGGCGGGGAGTGACGTTGGGGAGTGCACTAACCTAGCAGTGGGGAGCCCTCCACTGTCGGGAGCCCTCAGAATTCCTCCATTTCCCTAGAGACCGCACTTTCCTGGGAATGATGGAGGTGAAGTAGAGTGGTCTCTCCCCACAGTGACTACGCATCCACGTGGCATTTCCAGCCACTGCCTCGTCTGTGTGCTCACCTGACAGGTGGCTGGTTTAATATTCAGTTATTGACATACTTGAGAAGACTGAACAGAGACATTGAGAGCCTTCTTATGCTCCAAGTAGTGTAAGGAATCAAAATACTTTGACATTCTTTGCCCCTCAAAGGAGCTCACCCTTGAGCTGGGGAGAAAAGATCATACAGACATGAAAAGTTTAATGACAACAGCCTGCCGCTGAAAGGGAGGAAACACGGTGGCACGTGACTGATGGCCGTACTGGCGGGCCTCCTGTGACCTGCCAGACACGTTAGCCACGTGTGTGTGTCCAGGCAGGAGCGAGGGGCACCCAGACGTGCGAGACTGTCCCTGGGACTCCCAGAGCAGCAGCATGGGAGCGCACAGGTTGGGGCGGGCTTGGAAGGCTTAGTGGAGGAGTAAGAATTTGAGCTGCTGTCGGAAAGGGAGGATTGGGATGGAGAAGGAAACGAGAACTGTGGGGGGTGTGCGGGGGTAGCTCCGAGGGAGGGTGCATTGTGGGGGGAGGGGAGGGTCTCAGGAGAAAGTGAAGCCACATCGTGAATGCCAGGCCAAGATACATCACTCAATCAGTTAACATTTTTGAACGTACCAAGCAATAAATAGGATTTAGCTATAGCTCCTGCTCTCAAAAACCCGTCTCACAGGAAGAAGGACCTAGATCAGCAGGTACCGTGCTAAGTAACAGAACATAATGCAGAATGCTGCGCAGCAGAGCTCCCTGGGGGGACGGGTGGTCCTGAAGCTGTTTAACTGAGGACATGAATGATGTTCTGTGAAGATCGGTTGGTTTGTAGAACGAGCTGACTGAAATCCCCCCCCCCCCCGTCCATTTATAAAAGTCACATCAGCATTGAACACATGTTCACTTGATGGAAAGGCATAAATAAGGTGAAAGGGGATTTGATTTTTCCCTTCCTCTTTTATACTGCAGCCAGAACCCGAGAAATTTAGAGGTGGAGAATGACAGGATTGTTCCCAAAGCAGCAGTCCGTGTCCCTGATGCCGAGGAGCTCATCGCACCTGGAACACCTATCCAATTCGATATCGTCCTTCCGGCTACAGAATTCCTGGATCAGAACAGAGGGAGCAGGTACGCACTCAGGGAGACTGTCTCTGGGAGAAACGGCGGTAAACTTGGGGTCTCTTGTGTCGGCACCCATCTGCCAAGACTGTTGCTGTTCTGACTTCCAGTTGAAGAGTTAGTGTCCCTTTAGCTGGAAAGGTCTTGACTGTTGGACTCTGGCCATTCCCCTAGGCGCATCAACCCTTTTGGTGAGACTGAGGACGAGACATTTCCAGAAGCAGAAGGTGAGTGGCTGGTTTGGGACGCTCACTCTTTCCCCTCACAGAATGACGAGAGTCCTTGAGAGGAGACGTGAAGTCACACTCCAGAGAGCCAGGACTTGGACCGTGAAACAAACTTATGACCCACAGCTTTGTTGCTCCCTGGAAACGCAGTAGGGCGTGTGCAGTTAAGGCAGGTCTTGGATAAAAAACGAAGGGAAGTAGACAGATTTTCTGTAGATTTGTGCTCTTGGCCTCATCCACACTCTTTTTGTAGCTCCTGCAAAGAGCTGCTGAGACTAAATCAGGGGTCAGGTGACTGCAAACAGATGCCTAGAGAATGAAAGGGCCTCAACAAAATGCAATCTGGGTGAGTCATAAATAGGCTTATTTCATTTTAGCCAAAGACACACATCACAACTCATTCTTGGATTTGAAGAGGACATGAGTAAATGATACTTTGTTCCAGTTCAGATATCTGATGCGTGAGGTGCATTCTCACAGTGGGGCTGGCGTAACTGTGTGCCCAAGAGAGCAGCCCCTGGCTCCCTGCCGAGGCCACCCAGGAGCTGCAGGTGCTGGCGAGACCTCGCTCTAGCGTCGTGACTGCAGCCTGAGGATATCACTAGAATTGCCACTTCCTTAAATGTCAAAGTAGGACTTGAGAGTCGGTACTCCTTACAGCATTAGGCAGAAAGGGGTTGGGGGGAGTGAGCGGGAGGAGAGGAAGGAGGGAGGAAGGAAGCTAACAGGTCTGCCGCAGATCTGCTCAGTGTGTCTGGCTGATCATCTGTATAAGTCTTTCAAACTTATAAAACCTATCTTCATCTGGGAGTAACTACTTATAATTTTACATCAGTTATATTTTCCTAATCTTTTGTTACTTGTTATTTTTAGGGGCAAAGATACTAGTAAGGCAAATGAGGGAAAAGTAGTCCTCTTCATTTAAAATGGTAGATAAATGGATTATTGTTCTTAGATAAAAAAAAAAAAAAACCCAAAAACCTTTAAACCTTTGTGATCTTCCAGTTATGGTTGCTATTAGTTTTGTCAGGTTACGTCCTATTATCAAGAAGCCAGTCCCCGCTGTTTACTAGAACCAGATAAAGTAGTGTGGGATGTGCGTTAGCTTCTGGGATTCCTCCCTGCCCTTCAGGAACACATGATGTGCATGAACCGAATGAGTTCTGACATCGGGTCTTCTGTTCTTCAGAAAGATCTTCTTTAAGAGGACTTTATCAGTGGGCCAAAGTACTGGATTTTGTGTTGTCTAAGTGGAGACACTCGGATTTTCAGAGAAGTGATGCATATGGTGCCACCAAGGCTGGCCACCTAGTTTTCCTGCCAGAAGGACGTTCTTCTGGTACTGCCATCTCATTCTGTAGACGCGCAGTAAGAGGTGCTTTCCAGTCAAATAAAGTAGTACCAAAGAGACCAAATGTGGACTGTAGGATACTGGGCCTTTGGCAGTGTGGGTTAGTTCCAGCACAGTGTTGAGAAACTGGGGAAAGCTGTCTGTGGGAGGTTTCAGCTGGTTCTCTGACCCCCACCCCTCTCTTGAGGGGTGTGCGGACCAGCCAGCAGGAGCCAAGTGTGATCCTGAGCAGAAAATGCTGTCTTGCAGATTCCCTTTTGCAACAGATGTTTATAGTTCGGTTCCTGGGATCAATGGCAGTTAAAACTGACAATACTATCGAAGTGATTTATGAAGCAATGAGACAAGTACTGGCCGCTCGGGCTATCCACAACATCTTCCGCACAACGGAATCCCACCTGATGGTCACCAGCCAGACTCTGAGGTATGTGCTTTCATTTCAGACTTTCTTACAGCTTTATCAGATTTCCCGTGTAAGGCACATTTACTCATCTAGAATGTGCACACTAGAGTATTTTCTTCATCAGAGTAAGTCAAGATGCTACTCTTGTTTCTGCCCCATTCTTTTTTACATTTTGATTTTATAAAACATGTTGGGTAGAAGGTGCTCCCCTAAGGAACTGGTACCTTCTGAAGTGTAGTGGTGAGTGAATCCTACTCTTCATAAAGATGCCATCACTCAGGAGTTGCTCCATATATCTCAGAGCTTTCTCATTTCTGAATGTACTATTTATAAAAATTAACAGTGAAAACAGAACATGAACCTACCAGAGATGACTAGGCCACCACATGTAAAATCTGATTAGTATGTGTTGGGGTGAACATAAAGACACCAAGTGATGTTACCAGCACGACATGGGGACTCAGAGGGTTAGTTACCAGCACGACATGGGGATTCAGGGGGTTAGTTACCAGCACGGCATGGGGATTCAGGGGGTTAGTTACCAGCACGGCGTGGGGATTCAGGGGGTTAGTTACCAGCACGGCGTGGGGATTCAGGGGGTTAGTTACCAGCACGGCGTGGGCATTCAGGGGGTTAGTTACCAGCACGGCGTGGGCATTCAGGGGGTTAGATCGATGGGGGCAGTGGCGGAGGACTGTCACGCCGTGGTTCTCGGTGGCTTCCGTAAGAGCCGCACTGCCCAGTACCGTGTCCACACGCAGAACTTGAAACAGAAGTGAAGTCTGAGCTGAAATGCTTCAAGTGTAAAAAACAACAAAATTCTAAGATCTCATACTAACCCCCCCAAAAGAATGCAAAATATCTCATGAACTTTTATGTTAATAACATGTCTAGCTAGTATTATTTTAGACCTTGTAGGTTAAACAAAGTATATTATTTCACTGTTTCACTCTTGATGTGGCTGCTAGAAAATTTTATATTATGTATGAAGCTTACTTTGTTTCTCTGAGACGACAGCACTGCTTTAGAGCCAGAAGTTCCAGGTTTACTCCTGGCTTTGGTGTTCGTTAGTTGTATGACCTGAGCAAGTTTTCACCTCTGTGCATCAGTTTCTTTAGTTATAAGATAAAAGTAACCATATTCATACCTCATTGTGTTGTCATGAGGAATAAGTGAATTAATATACATAAAATATTTACAACCACAACTGACATTATGGAAAGTGCTCAGTAAATGTTAGCTTTAAAAGAGTTAACTGTTAAAGTTAACTGTTAAAACTCAGAATGTGTCTTCCATTCATTAAAATCAGTTCTTTTCATTATTATAAACCTTACACTGAGAATAAGTTTCTTACAAATAAAATCTTATATTTAGGGCGCCTGGGTGGCTCAGTGGGTTAAGCCTCTGCCTTCGGCTCAGGTCATCATCTCAGGGTCCTGGGACCGAGGGCTGTGTTGGGCTCTCTGCTCAGCAGGGAGCCTGCTTCCTCCTCTTTCTGCCTGCTTCTCTGCCTGCTTGTAATCACTGTCAAATAAATAAAAATCTTAAAAAAAAAAAACAACACCAAAAACCTTATATTTACTTAAAGCTTTTCTCCAAATATGTCCTCCACCTTTTATGGGCATTGGCTTACTGTTCTTATAATCTTCACCCAAAATCTCAGAGTAAATACATGTAAAAGCATTGTGAAAAATGGCAGTACATCCAAGAACACTCCAGAGAATGGGAGAAAATATTTGCAAGTCATATATTTAATAGAGGTATATGTTCAGAATATATAAAGAACTCTTAAAAGAATCAACAAAAAGACCAAAAAACAAAAAATGGGACCAAGGAGCTGAGTAGACATTTCTCCAGAGGAGATATACAACGGCAACAAGTACACAAAAAGATGCTCTGTGTCACCAGTTATTAGGGAAATGCAAATTAGGTCCACAATGAAATATTACTCCATACTCGCTAGGATGGCTGTAAATTTTTTTTTTAAGAAAGGAAAATAACAAGTGTTAGTAAGGATGTGAAAAAATCGAAATCCATTGCTGGGAATTGTTAAGAGAGTTTAGCCACTGTGGGGAAAAGTCTGGCAGTTCCTCCACAAGTTAAACCTAGAATTCCACTCCTGGCAGATACCCAAAAGAATTGAAAACAAGTGTTCAGACAAAAATATATATACACACTTGTGATTCACAATAGCCAAAACGTGACAACAATCCTGATGTCCATCAACAAACTGATAGACAAAACATGGTACTTTACAATATGAATCAGCCTTAGAGAGGCTTGAAGTCCTGGCACGTAGTTGAACCTGGGAAACATTCTGCTAAGTGAAAGAAGTCAGACACGAGTGTCAGCCGTTTTGTTTGAGCAACATGCAGGGTAGGCAAATGCACACAGAGAGAGCAGGTTGGTGGCTGCCAGGGGCTGAGAGGAGAAAGAATGGGGAGGGACTGCCTTACGCCTAGCGGGTGTGGCGTTTCCTCGTCAGGTGATGAAGATGGTTTAGGAACCCGACGGTGGTTAACAGTTGTACAGTGTGGTAAATGGATGCAACGTCGACCGTTGTCGGTTTTATGTCGAGCGTGTGTGTGTGTCCGCAGTATATGCACACATATCCCTGAACTGGAATTCATGTTTTGAGACGATTTAGAAGTCCCACAGAAAACCAGCTATTAAGAGGCTTTGTTACCATGTTACCTGATTTAGACCGCAGTCTCTCAAGTTACTCAGAAAATGTTTTAAGTTTCTATTTATGAAAGAATTTTACAAAAAGATTACCTAAGTCAGGGAACTTAACCCAATTTGAGGGAAATTGTTCATGATATATATTTTTTAAAATCTTTGAATTCATATTCATAAATAAAAAATAACATTGACTTAGCTTTGTAGATTACTAAACATTCCATACACATTTTCTCCTTGTCTTTACCACCTCTTTGAAGTGGGGGTTCTTATCCCCATTTTACAGATGAAGCAGTTGAGAAAAGTCAGGGTGACTTGCACAAGATCACAGCTGAGCAGCCAGGTTAGAGCCCTCTGATTATAAACGCCATGCTTTCATAAGTGTAACTGTATGTATTTCAGACTGTAACCAGTGGGGAAGATAACCACTTCACTGAGATACAATTTCCATTCCATACCATACAATTTACCCATTCAGTGTTTTTAATATATTTAGAATTGTGCAGCCATCACCACAATTTTCGAACATCTTCATTACCTCCAAAGAAAACCCATGTCCGTTAGCATTCATTCCCTTTACCTTGAAACCCCCAGCCTCAGGCAGCCATTAGCCACTTTCTATATCTGTAGATTTGACTATTTGGAGTATTTCATATAAATGGAATTATAGCTTTTTAAAACACAGAATACATTTTTTTTTTGCTTTTACCCACAGAATTTATAGCCTACCAGCAATAGATAATACCAGGTTTAGAAAGTAGAAATTTATATGTATATATGATAGCAACAGATTCTGTAATGCCATGTATTTTCCGATACATCAACCTGATTATTAGATGCTCTGAGTGCCATTCAAGACACATCTAGAACACCTCCATAAATATGCTCCCCATACCAAACTGACAGAGAATAGTGTTGTTAAAATCTGTTCACTATTCTCTCACCCCACTCCATATTAAAAACAAACAAACAAACAAAAAAACGTATATCAGACACTTCAAAGAAAAACCTGTAGTCAGTAAATGGCTTTTGAGAAGCAGACTGTACAGAATATGACCCACGCATATTCCATGTCAGCACTATGGGGAATTATAATGCTGCTTTTCTGGATAAGCACTGAAATGTGAAATTGTCGGGGCGCCTGGGTGGCTCAGTTGGTTAAGCATCTGCCTTCAGCTCAGGTCATGATCTCAGGGTCCTGGGATCAAGTCCTACTTTGGTCTCCTTGCTCAGTGGGAGCCTGCTTCTCCCTCTGCCTGCCACTCCACTCTGATAAATAAAATTAGAGGTGCTCCCTCCCTCTGATAAATAAAATCTTTGGGGAAAAAAAATGACATTTTTTATTACCTTCTTCCATGAAGATACACACTGAGCTTTAATTGCACAGGTCTGACAAGGGAAGGAACCATGGCATGTGCTCCCCTGGGGCAGTCACATGGAGCCATGTCACCTTGCCCTCAGCTAGGTCTTCTGTTTTCATATTTGAAGTGTACTTGTGTAATTAGATTCTGAACTTCTATAGATGCTTCTAAGAATATAAGTTTATCCAGCATGTGTGATATAATGACTCTCTCAAAATTTCAGGTTGATAGATCCTCAGACTCAAGTAACAAGGGCCAATGTAAGTACCATACGCACACTGACTTTAGCAGTCATTCCTTAATTCAAAGTAGGCACTTTACCGATTTTGCCAAATTTAATGCCTATATTCTAATAGTGCACTTTTCCCGTGATGTTTTCCATGGAGAACTAGTTTGACTTTAAGTAACAGTTGTGTGATAGTCAGTCTGTTCTGTGATTTCCAGTTTGAACTCACCAGTGTCACCCAGTTCGCTGCTCATCAAGAGAACAAAAGACTGGTTGGCTTCGTGGTCCGTACGCCTGAATCCACAGGTGGAGAGGCTCTGAGCACATATGTTTTCGAAAGCAACTCAGAAGGCGAAAAGGTCTTGTGTTTTTCATCTTAAGATTCCATAAGATCTCTGTCCAGATACTTAAAGGGGCTTTTGCACCATCCCCTGGATATTTAGTTGACGATTCTTTGTTTCCCCTTGGAGGAGTTTAGAGAATACTTCTAGGAAAGCCCCATTGAAAGAGAACCAACTAAAGTACAATTTCCTGTGGAAAATGCATGTCATCCTA
The DNA here is from genome assembly GCA_004023965.1 of Spilogale gracilis. NCBI lineage: Eukaryota > Metazoa > Chordata > Mammalia > Carnivora > Mephitidae > Spilogale > Spilogale gracilis. The sequence goes on from PITA01000574.1 coordinate 224,847, forward strand.
AACAGTGATGAAGAATGTTAATGGTGGGATACGGTTGTTTAGAAGAGATAACAGGAAATGTTAAAAAAAAAAACCAAAAAAACAAAAAAACCAACTGCCTTCAAGTTGTTCTTTTCTAAAAAAATTAAAGCAAAAGTTACAATGGAGAAAATCTAGTCTCAGAGCCAACCAAGAAGGCAGACACCAGGAAACTCTTCTCCTTTGGTATGAAAAAATTTGTGACTGTCTTTGCTACTTAGTATTAATCAAAATCAATCAACTCTTCTTTCAGCAAACCTGTTTGCCACTGTGTGCATGAACATGTGGTAGTTGAATGTGATTTAAAAAGGAATAAAGTATTCCATTAAGAATTTTAAGCATCGGAGTAACTTCAGTTGCCACCCAACCTGGACATTTTTGTTAGGCACAAATTGGAAACAGGAGATCAGGACAGGTGGATGCTAATATTCAGAGCCGCATGTGATGAATCTCCTACAGCCAAGTCCTCTGTCCCCATGAGCAGTGACCTCACGTACTTCCGTAGTCACATTTTCCTCCAGGGTTCTTTATCCTTTTCTACCCTATGCCAAACACTACTTTTCTTGTCTTGCAGATATGTTATGCTATTAATTTGGGAAAAGAAATCATTGAGGTTCAGAAGGTAAGGTGCATTTCAGTGCTGGTTTTAACAACTGCTCCAAATCTCTCTAAATACTAAGACTTCTCTCAAAAAGAGCAAGGATGTTCACTAGGCAGTGTGGCCAAATTTGAGATTTCCTTTTAAACATTCTAATCACCAGACTCGCTAGGTCCCTGATCAGTGACTGGCAACACATGTGGAGTTCTTAATAAGTATCACTGCTACAGTCCTGCTTTATATGATCAGTTTTTTCCCCTTGCTGTTGTGGTCTACATATTCTTTCTTTCAAATTAAGATGGTAGAAACTTTAAGTATCTACCATGTGCTCAAAGGCCTTGCCCCTCAGAACACAGACAGACTTCACCTGGAAATATACTAGACGTGAAGATTCCCATACCTGCCAGTCTGTCGGCTACTTACAGCCTTTTGTTTGCCCAACAAATTTTGAGAGCCAACTTCGAACAAAAAAACCTCGGAATTACAGCAGTGAGCAAGACAGACCTTTTCCTGCCCCAGGAGGCTTCTAGTTCAGCACTGTCCAGTAGAACATCAATAATGGAGGTGACCTATATCTGTACTGTTTAATATGCAGACTGAACATAGCTATATGTGACTGAGGGACTGGATCTTTAAATTTTAATTTAAGCAGTAACATACAGCTAGTGTATAAGCAGTTCCAATCTCTTGGGGGAGGGTAGGAAGGCCAAGGACTAAGACCAATATACATGAAAGAGTAGCAAGGAGCACAAGTGAGTATTTTATGGTATAGATCAGGGATTGACAAACTTTCTATAAAGGGCAAGACAGTAAAGCTTTAAGCTTATATCTGTTGCAACTATTCAGTGCAGCAATTGTAACACAAAAGCAGCCATATATAATATGTAAATGAATGGCTGTTCCAATAAAACTTTACTTATAAAAACGGGCATTCAGCCCAAATGACCACAGTTTACCAACTCTTGGCATAGCGTGAAATAGAGAAAGGAGTTAAAGACCTAGAAGACAAAGGTATTATAAAGGAAGTTCCTCTCTGGACTCTTTCTGGGAAGACAAACAATTATGATTTGTATGAACAATATGCTGGCTGAGACCAAAACCTTGCTTTAGATTCTAGAAGTAATTCAATTGAGCTTTTTCAGAGAAGCAAGGAGACTCACCTGAAGGCACACATAACAGAAGGAGTAAGGCTAGACTACAGGACTTCATGAATGCCAAGCCCAAAGGGGTTCTTAAGTGCATTTTAAGCGTTTTCTTTTCTCCTTCTTAAACTCCCCTAACTTCAGGATCCAGAAGCATTGGCTCAGTTAATGCTGTCCGTACCACTAACCAATGATGGAAAATATATACTGTTAAACGAGCAACCAGATGACAATGATGGAAGTCCAAGTGAAAATAGAGCCGCAGAATCTGAAGCATAACTCTCTTGGGCCTTTGGGGGAAGAGCACCCAGGAAGGAGAGCTACCTCCTTAAGGGTTTTCAACTTCTCTGATATACAGGCCCATGACTTGGTTTCAGAATGCTGACAATCGCTTGTGGAATGTCCTCTGGATGCCTTGATACTGAGAGATGGGAGGGAAACAGTACGAAATGGTTGACAACATTCCTGCCCATCTACAAATGTTATTTTAGGTGCTTTGTGGTAAGTCTTTTTTCTTAGATTGTACTGTTCAGCGCTCAGAATGAAAGTTAATGAAAAAATGCATTGTTCACTTTATTCAGATGTCATCTCTTCAGTTTCTAGTACCCTTTTTTAAAAATGGTAAAAACCTAGATTTATAATTTGATAAGCACTAAATATTTCCTATTAATATAATCTATTTTTGTATTTTACTTAATGAACTTTAAGTGCCTGTCACTCTGAAAACTGTGTATTTATAATCAATTTTGTCTCACAGTTGGACCTAACAGCATTAGTTTATGTGACAAGCCCTGCTTTGAGGCCTGAGCACTAGAAAAAATGCAGGTCTAGTTTTGATAATTTTTCCAGACATGCAATAAAAAGACTAGCAGATGAGTACTACAAAAGATGCTCAATTTTACATTGGAACCTTAAGCATTCAGAACTTTTTGGGCCTTTAGATATTTTTAGTGGTGGACAGAGTGAAGCTCTACCAGTTTCCTGATTCTTCTGAGCCAGACCCTCCTCAAGGAAGGGACCAATTAATTTTAAAACTCACTTGAAGCACGGCTGGTTGTGGGGCTTGGTACAAAGTTCCTGTTTCCACCCCTACCTATAAAATAAGTATAATGATCTTGAACTGGCACAGTGTGTTTAATTATAACCAAGTTCAACAGAATATCATTGTCTTTGTAATAAATTAACCTGGCAATAAATGCTAGCAAATAAAAACTATCATTGTTTATTTTGCTTTTTATGGTTATTTTCTAGAACATCCCTGGAAGAAAGCTAAAGACAGTTCTATAGCTTCAGTGTTAATTTCAAAAAAAAAAAAAAAAAAAAAAGAGGGCATGAGGGCATGATGAGGCAGAGAGGGATGTACCATCAAATACTTCTATTCAACATGGATAGAATAATGTGATCTCAGTGCCAAGTTGTTAAAAGGTATTATTGCTTTGAAAACAGATTAACAGAACTATTTTTATAATCCAAAATTGTTATAGGGTCATCCGGAATCCACTTCTATACTATGTATACCCTATGAGACAAAGTGAACTGATCTAAGCCAGCAGGAGATTTACCATGAAATTATTATTTCAGTGTTAACTAATGCCTTACAAAAATTTGTATATCATAACCACATTAAATCAGTAAGTTCTCTGATAGGTGGCAAGAGCCACAGTCCCCTGAATATTTGTCTTGCTTAGCACTGTTCAGGGTGGGAGGGAAGAATCTAATCGTGAACAATATTGTCAGAAACTAAATTTTTTTCATTAATAAAACTTTTAACAAAAATGCAGATTATAAGGAGAAAAAGCCTGAAATCCAGTACATTAAAATTGCTTATCAAAAAACCATAGGGTGGGAAAAACACCATAGGGAATGAAAACACAAAATTAACTGAGCATATTAAGCAAGCACAGATGACCAACAAAAAATGTTACCCAGAATATATGAAATACATTAGAAACAAAACAGAAGGAGTGGTAAAAGCATTTCATAGAATAAAAAAAGGGTTCTGAACGCAAATATGTTTGGTTTCCTAGAATAATCAAGGAAATACAAATTAAAACCACTGCGATATATGTTCACCAGACGGTAGAAATGTGGCTCTTGGTGGGGATGGAGTGCTGGGGAACCTACCTCCTCCACTGCAGGATGGGAGAAGCCTGACATTGTATCCATTGCTCTTATACTTGGCCGTGCTACCTAACAGATTCACTTGTGGGTACAACCCTGGAGAAACTGTTAACGCATATAACCAGAGACAGGTACAGTAACAGAGTAGCCCTATTCATAGTATATCAAATTTGGAAATGACCCAAATGTTATCAACCAAATACTAGAGAAGTAGAACTAAATGAACTATAGCTATAATGCCTCAGCATGGATGGATTTCAGAAACAATACTGAAAGAAGTCCTATAAGCTGCTTAGTAAGAATCCATTTATAGTAACTATAAAAAGAACAGGCAAACCACCACCATGTTGTTTAGAAAAATTCAGATAGGTTATGACACTAGAAAAAATCAAGGTCTGCACTCTGGTTTCCTCTGGAGTGGAAAAGGGAGCTGAGATCTGAGGAGGAACAATGGGAGCATCTGAGGCGGGAGCAACAGGCTTTGAACCTACGTGGTGGCTATGGAAGGGTTCTGTTTTTATTCTTCATACAGCATATACATATTATATACTCTTCTGCATATGTTATATATTTTTAAATAATTTTAAAAGTTAAAAACAGATAACTTGCCCTTTCCTTAAATTTACCAAATGAAAGCACTATGGAAAATTAACAAGTGTCCTGTGAATGAAATGGTGGGAGGGTAGGAAAACAGGATCTTTTTCGTAGCTAGCTACTTGAACCAATTTTCATATCCCAGCATTGCCTCTGGTTGGTTAGCCACCTGTCAGACTACTTTGTTTAAGATGTAACACTTAGGGTACTAAATGAGAAAAATATGCAGCCAAGATTACTATATTCAGTGAGGCTGTCACTGAAAATAGATAAAAAGCTTCCAGGATAAACAGAAACTAAAAGAATTTGTGACCAGCAAATCAGCCCTACAAGAAATATTGGAAGGGGTCCTCTAAGCAAAGAGAGACCTTAAAAGTAACCTAGACCAGAAAGGAACAGAGACAATATACGGTAACAGTCCTTGCAGGCAATATAGTGGCACTAAATTTGTATCTTTCAATAGTTACCCTGAATGTAAATGAGCTAAATGCACCAATCAAAAGACACAGGGTATCAGACTGGATTGAAAAAAAAAAAACAAAAAAACAAAAAAACAAAAACAAAAAAAACCCATCAATATGCTTTCTACAAGAAACTCATTTTAGACCCAAAGACAGCCTTCAAATTTAAAGTGAAAGGGTGGAAAACCATTTACCATGCTAACGGACATCAAAAGAAAGCTGCAGTAGTAATCCTTACATCAGACAAATTAGAGTTTAGGCTAAACACTATAGTAAGAGATGAGGAAGGACACTATATCATACTTCAAGGGTCTATCCAACAAGATCTAACAATTGTAAATATTTGTGCCCCTAACATGGGAGCAGCCAATTACATAAGCCAGCTAATAAATTTTAAAAAAGGAAAAGAAAAGAAACACATCAACAATAATAATAGGGGACTTAACAACCCCCTCACTGAAATGGACAGATCATCAAAAGATCAACAAGGAAATAAGGGCTTTAAATGACACACTGGACCAGATGGACTTAACAGATATATTCAGAACATTCCATCCCAAAGCAACAGAATATGCATTCTTCTCTAGCACATATGGAACATTCTCCAGAACAGATCACATCCTGGGTCACAAATTGGGTCTGAAATGGTACCAAAAGATTGGGATCATTCCTTGCATATTTTCAGACCACAGTGCTTTGAAACTAGAACTTAACCTCAAGAGGAAAGTTGGAAAGAACTCAAATACATGGAGGCTAAAGAGTATCCTACTAAAGAACGAACAGGTCAACCAGGAATTTAAAGAATTTTAGAAGTTCATGGAAGCAAATGAAAAACAACTGTTCAAAATATTTGGGATGCAGCAAAAGCAGTCCTAAGAGGAAAGTATATAGCAATACAAGACTTTCTCAAAAAAACAAGAAAGGTCTCAAGTATACAACCTAACCCTACACCTAAAGGAGCTGGAGAAAGAACAGCAAATAAAGCCTATACCCAGCAGAAGAGGAATAATAAAGATCAGAGCAGAAATCAGTGAAATAGAAAGCAAAAGAACAGTGGAACAGATCAATGAAACTAGGAGTTCTCTGAAAGAATAAATGAGATTGATAAACCCCTGGCCAGATTTATCAAAAAGAAGAGAGATCACAAAAGATAGACAATTATATGAATATATTATGAACTATACGCCAACAAATCAGACAATCAGGAAGAAATGGATGCATTTCTAGAGATGTATAAACTACCAAAACTGAACCAGGAAGGAATAATAGAAAACCTGAAAAGACTCATAACCAGCAGGAAAATTGAAGTGGTAATCAAAAATCTCCCAACAAACAGGAGCCCAGGGCCAGATGGCTTCCCAGGGGAATTCTACCAAACATTTAAAGAATTAATACCTATCCTTCTGAAACTGTTCCCAAAACACAGAAATGGAAAGAAAACTTCCAAACTTGTTTTATGAGGCCAACATTACCTTGATCCCAAAACCAAAGACCCCATCAAAAACAAGAATTACAGACCAATATCCCTGATGAACATGGATGCAAAAATACTCACCAAAATACTAGCCAATAGGAACCAATAGTACACAACCAGTGAGGACCATGACCAAATGGGATTTATTCTGTAATTCTTTTGCAGCCACATGCAGCAATACTCTCAATGGATGCAGATAAAGCATTTGACAAAATTCAGCATTCTTTCTTGATTAAAACTCCTCACAGTGTATAGACAGAGGATACATGCCTCATACAGTATAAAAGCCATCTATGGAAAACCGAGAGCAAATTTCATTCTCAGTGGGCAAAAATTATGAGCTATTCCCCTAAGATGAGGAGCACGGCAGGGCTGTCCACTATCACCACTACTGTTCAACATAGTACTAGAAGTCCTAGTCTCAGCAATCAGACAACAAAAAGGAATACAGGGCATCCAAATTGGCAAAGAAGTCAACCTCTCACTCTTTGTAGATGATATGATACTTTATGTGGGAAACCCAAAAGACTCCACTCCAAAACTCTTAGACTCATACAGGAGTTCAGTAAAGTGTCAGGATATAAAATGAGTGCAAAGAAATCAGTTGCATTTCTATACACCAATAACAAGAGAGAAGAAAGAGAAATTAAGGAGTCAATCCCATTTACAATTACAACTAAAACTGTAAGATACACAGGAATAAACCTAACCAAAGAGGCAAAGAATCTGAACTCGCAAAACTATAAAGTATTCATGAAAAAAACTTGAAGACACAAAGAAATGGCAAAATTTTCCATGCCCATGGACTGGAAGAACAGATATTGTGAAAATGTCTATGTTACCTAAAGCAATCTACACGTTCAGTGGAACCCCTATCAAAATACCACCAACTTTTTTCAAAGAAATGGACTGAATAATCTTAAGATTTATATAGAACCAGAAAAGACCCCAAATAGCCAGAGGAATGTTGAAAAAGAAAACCAAAGTTGGTGGCATCACATTCCAGACTTCAAGCTCTATTACAAAGCTGTAATCAACACAGTATGGTACCGGCACAAAAACAGACACGTAGATCAATGGAACAGAATAGAGAGCCCAGAAATGGACCCTCAACTCTACGGTCAACTCATCTTCAACAAGGCAGGAAAGAATTTCCAATGGAAAAAAGACAGTCTCTTCAACAAATGGTGTTGGGAAAATTGGACAGCCACCTGTAGAAGAATGAAACTGGACCATTTTCTTACACCACACGCAAAAGAGACTCCAAATGGATGAAAGACCTCAATGTGAGACAGGAATCCTCAAGCAACCTCTTCGACTTCAACCACAGCAACTTCTTCCTACAAACATCACCAAGGGCAAGGGAAACAAGGGCAAAAATGAACTATTGGGACTTCATCAAGATGAAAAGCTTTTGCACAGTAAAGGAAACATCAACAAAACCAAAAGACAGCCGACAGAATGGGAAAAGACATTTGCAAATGACATACCAGATAAAGGACTAGTATCCAAAATCTGTAAAGAACTTATCAAACTCAACACCCAAAGAACAAATCCAATCAAGAAATGGGCAGAAGACATGAACAGACATTTCTCCAAAGAAGACATCCAAATGGCCAACAGACACATGAAAAAGTGCTCAACATCACTTGGCATCAGGGAAATACAAATCAAAGCCAGTGAGATACCACATCATGCCAATCAGAATGGCTAAAATTAACCAGTGAGGAAACAACAGGTGTTGGCAAGGATGCGGAGAAAGGGGAACACTTCTACATCGTTGGTGGGAATGTAAGTTGGTGCAGCCACTCTGGAAAACAGTACGGAGGTTCCTCAAACAGTGGGAAATAGAGCTACCCTATGACCTAGCAATTGCACTACTGGGTATTTACCCTAAAGATATAAATGTAGTAATCCAAAGGGACACATGCACCTGAATGTTTATAGCACCAGTGTCCACAATAGCCAAACTATGGAAAGAACCTAGATGTCCATCAACAGATGATGTGTATATACAATGGAATACTATGCAGCCATCAAAAGGAAAGAAATCCTGCCCATTTGCAGCGACGTGGTTGGAACTAGAGGGTATTACGCTAAGCAAAATAAGTCATTCACAGAAAGACAGTTATCATATGATCTGAGGAATTTGAGAGGCAGGGCAGGGGTTTGTGGGGGGAAGGCAGGGAAAAATGAAACAAGATGGGACCAGGGAGGGAGACAAACTATAAGAGATTCTTAATCTCAGGAAACAAACTGAAGGCTGCTGGGGGGCATGTGGGGTAAGGTATAGGGTGGTTGGGTGATGGACTCTGGGAAAGGTATGTGCTATGGTGAATGCTGTGAGTTGTGTAAGACTTATGATTCACAGACCTATACCCCTGAAATGATACATTATACATTTAAAAAAAAAAAAAGGTTAGTATCCAAATGTAAAGAACAAACTCAACACCCAAGCAAAAAAATAATCCAATCAAGAAATGGGCAAAAAGACATAAACAGACATTTCCACAAAGACATCCAATGGCCAAAAAACACATGAAACAGTGTTCAACATCACTCTGGCATCAAGGAAATACAAATCAAAACCACAATGAGATACCACATCACACCAGTCAGAATGGTAAAATTAACAAATCAGGAAATGACAAGTGTTGATGAGGATGCGGAGAAAGGGGAACCCTCCTACACTGTTGGTGGGAATGCAAGCTGGTGCAGCCACTCTGGAAAACAGTATGGAGGTTCCTTGAAAAGATGAAAATAGACCTACCCTATGATCCAGCAATTGCACTACTGGGTATTTACTCCAAAGATACAAATGTAGTGATGCGAAAGGACACATGCACCTCAATGTTTATAGCAGCAATGTCCACAATAGCCAAACTATGGAAAGAGCCTAGATGTCCAACAGATGAATGGATAAAAATGTGGTGTGTACACACACACACACACACGCACACACACACAAATATGGAATATTATGCAGCCATCAAAAATTGAAATCTTGCCATTTGCAATGAGATGGCTGGAACTACAGTGTATTATGCTAAGCCAAATAAGTCAATCAGAGAAAGACAATTATCATATGATCTCACTGATATGTGGAATTTGAGAAACAAGGCAGAGGATCATAGGGGATAGAAGGGGAAAAATGAAACAAGACGAAACCTGAGAGGGAGACAAACATAAAAGACTCTTAATCTCAGGAAACAAACTAAGAGTTGCTGGAGTGGAGGGTGGGGTGAAAGGGATAGGGAGGCTGGGTGATGGACATAGAGGAGGGTACGTGCAAGGGTGAGCACTGAATTGTGTAAGACTGATGAATCACAGACCCTGTATCCCTGAAACAAATAATACATTATATGTTAATAAAAAAATAAAATTTAAAAATTTTTTGAAAAATGAAGTGCAAGCCTTCCCTTTCATTGGCTACATTTAGCTGGGCCATTTAAAAAGGAATTGTTTTTATGAGACCCACTCAGTCACATACTGTTCATCTTTAAACTTTTCCACCTAAAAGAGTAGTAATAGTGAAGTTAACTTTATATGCCAAGTGCATTTCTGCCTCTGAGTAATCGTAATAACTAGTACCTATAGTAGTTAACTATTTCCTAACCTATAAAGCACTTTTATATATAATTATATATATATATATATATTTCAACCTATAATTCAACCTTCAATCTGTGATCTCTACATGATTAGGCCATTTTATGCCTTAGAAAATGAAGCACAGAGAGGCTAAGAATCTGCTGGTAGGTACCAAATCAGGATTTGAATCAGACTGGCTCCAAAGTCTATGCTTCTAAATGCTCTGGAACATATACAGCACAAACCAGAGACAGCAATTAGCAAATGCTTTTCTCATCCAGAATATAAAGCTTTAAAGATTACTCTGATATTCAGTAATTATATCAACTTAAAGTTAGCATCTCTAATGCCTTGTTAACCTTTTGTGCTGATTCTGAAATGATTAAATACTAGATTAAATACTAAGTTAATATAGACAGGTGTTTCTGGATATAAAAGTGTGAACTTCCTCCCTCCCCACTTTAATGATGAGGTATTACTAAACAATGTTTCACTACACAAAGACCTTACATACATTAGAGAATGTATAGCCTATTAAAATGATCCCAAAATTATGAGATCAGATCTACACTGATCAGAAGATAAATTTCAACTCCACTGCTGAGGGTGACTCCACTAATAGGAACAACTGGACTGTCAGGTAAACTGGATTTTATAGTAAAGAGAGGCAAACAGAGTATCCATATATTTGCCCAAATCGACTTCGCATACACTATACATAAGAACTTTTTCTATCAACTAAGCACTAACTTTGTCACCACCATCTCTGAGTTCACTGCATGATGTTCATTTAATCTCTAAAGATGTCCACTCACTCCAGATTCCTTTCTTTTTTATAAATCTGAAATCTCTAATAACCTGTTTAAGTCTTCCTAACATCTAAAAACTTGAAATTGTACTGTTAAAACTTTCTTAAAAAGAATACCATCAGTATGAAACTTCAAACTTTAGCTGGAAAAAACCAAAATTATTAAAATTAGTTAAAATCTATGTTTTTGCATTTATCCATCAAAGAGTAGCAGGATGTATGTGATGGTATTATCCCATCTTTCCCCCAATCTTACAGATTTATTACCTCAGAAAAGTAAGGGAGCAGCAATCAGACTTTACCAAGAGCAATTTCTCCAGGGTAGTACAGCTGATTCGTGAACAACACGGAGGTGAGGGGCACCAATCCCTCAGGCAATCAAATATCCACATGTAACTTTTGACTCCCCAAAACCTTAACTAAGAGCCTACTGTTGACTGGAAGCCTTACACAATATTATATATGTTATTTGTATCACATACTATGTTCTAACAATAAAGTAAGCTAGAGAAAATGCTATTAAAATCTTAAGAAAATATACATTTATCATACTATACTGTATTTAAGTTTTGAAGATTACATGTAAGCAGACCCACAGAGTTTAAACCCAGACTGTTCAAAGGTCAACTGTATTTAAAAGGATTGTGTCTCCTATCTCCAGTGTAATATTTAAAAGGCTTTCATTTATTGTTACCATTTCAATTCAACTCACGTTTTGCAAACAGCACTAGTTATTTCTGGCATTAAACACTGTAAACCAAGGATCCCTTCCCAGGATTAGGATTTGAAATTAAACATTCCTGTGGGTTTTTATTTGAAAATAGTAGGCAACAGCAGGATCAAAAATGTACAAAGGAAAGTACAAGTTCTTCACCTGGGATACACGGAGAGAAACCAATACCAATTTTATACTTCAAATTTCTGGCTATGTACGCGCAAGGATTTTTTCTTAAAGATAGATTCCTTATATTTTTTTGAAGGGAACTCCAGAAAAGTTAATTGTTAAGAAGTACTGGCATAAGACATTCAATTTTGAACATAAACATCCAGGGGAAGTAAATTTTTGAAATTATGTTTATTAATGTTTTATTATACATATTTTCTTAGAACTGGGGTGGGTGGAGGAGTCCCAATCAAGTGAGGTAACAAACTTGCCATCTTTTACAAAACCTAATTAGAACTGACAAAGTTATGGTTAGTCCTTAATTCCTGAGAATTTGAACATTATTCAATTTTTTTGGTGAATTTACAACAAATGCTCAAACTAATTTTAAATTACAGTATGTCTGAAAACAATATTTAACAATATGTTAGCAAAGAAAAATCATCTAAATGTATTAACTGGTGTGAAACATTCAAGCCCTACTGCTCTGCACTTTAATAGCATTTAAGTATGCTTACTCTTTTCAGATTTTATTTCAAACAGTGTAACTTATGCAGACGGCAGTGACATTATTTTGAACAAATGACAAAATAATTATCTATCACTTTCTTCTCAAATGTACATAACCAGGCAGTCAGCATATGAACTCTATATAGTATTCATAAAATCGAGTTTAACTGACATGTGGGGATAATGAACAGAGACACTGGATTCTCTTCCAATGAAAATTTCTCTCTGTATTAAAGGAGATTATTTTAGGGAGATCAGAGGGAAAAAAAAAACAACAAAGAACAACATTGTTGTTATGAAATGGTGACGAATTTGATGCAATCAAAGCAAGATCATTAATATAAACATTTATAATAATGAAAATATAAATTACTAAGTATGCAGCATGCTTTAGGGCCATTTCTACAGTTAGTATGAATTAGAAATATTGAATGCCTTTAATCCATCTATTGTTCAGCATTCTGTAAGTCATGTTTACATAATAAACAAAAACCATTTCCTACGTATTCAGTTTCTTCTGACTCTGAACAGTGAAAGTGTTTATCTTGGGCTGGGAAAATTACCCTGCCAGTAACCAATGAGTACAGATAGGGCAGTGTAAACCTATTCCAAAGGCTGGAAATCAAATGCTAAAACTCCTTGCAGGATGTACCCAAAGAAATCCTTAATAGTCAAGTGCAATGGAAAAATCAAGTATTTCCCACATGATGTTAGAATTATGTGTACAGTTTTAAACTTTGTTTCCACTGTAAAGGATCATTCTATCATATTAAAAGATTATAGGTCATGATTAACCATATAATTATTAACTGATGTAATCCTTAAAAAAATAAAGCTAACAGCCTGCCAGGAACTAAATTTACTCAAAATCTTACTGTACTTGTTAAACCAGTAAATGATTTATTAGAACTTTATTGTCACAGTGGTAATTTTTAAAAAGCCTGCACAGTGCTTAATCTGATGTCTTAAATTATACTTGGTTTGAAGAAAAAGTCTGCCCAAACCATCACCAAGATTTCAGTTCAACCTAATGTAGAAGAAACCTGAGTTTGGATGTAGAAATAAAAATCCATTTCCATATAATTCTCTCTGATATCATACGTAGTGCCTTCAGCCAAGTGAAGCTTCAAGCAGGACTCTATGGCTTTCTCTGAATTTTCTTTCATTTTGAGTATTAAGTAAATCTTAAATTTAAAGCAGTTGTTGGAGGTTACATGTTCTCAAAGCAATGTAAACTAATTATAAAATGTCTACCAAAGACATTAACAGCTCCTTGTAAGTCACATGAAATTAACAATGAATCAGTTTTACACTGTACACTGAAGATACATAATATACTTGAGCCTCACCTCTACTATCAAAACCATCTTTAAATATTTCTGCTATAAGAATATTGATATGTATGTTTCATAAATGTCAGACTTCATTTTGTTTAGACATGTATTTGCTGGCTGTACATGATACGTATATGCACTGAATTTCCACAAAAATTGATCCAAGACCTATGCAAATACAGACAAAAAACCCTCACGTAAATTACAAAAGATGTGAGGCAGCCATTTAGGAATCTGGAGTAGCCCTTCTATGGCTTCACTTCAGATAACCCTCCACAGGCACACCTGCCAGCCTGAAGTCGAGGCAAAATCTAATTTAAAACCTCATTCTCAACCTGTGAAAGGTACAGAGAGCCTTTGGAAGAAGAACAGACTTAACTTTAGAGCACTGATTTAAAGAGTTGCAACATCCACCAATTACCAGAGACGTGGCCCAGGAAACACTTCATCATTAGCTCATTAACACCATTTCACCGGCAACAGTACTGACACAATCTTGATGGTCTCAGATGGGTACACATACCATCAATATCATTTGACAACAACAGGATCTGCAGACACAGTGCTTTCCGACAGGTCTCCATTGCTTGTTTTTGTCTCTTCTGGAAGCATGGATGAAAATAACAATGGACAGATTTATGTTCATTTTTTAAAAATGAATTAAGTAAAAATTGAGAAGGACTGCATTGTTAAATTTCAAATTAAGAAAGTGGGCACCTACCAAATAGTTCCCTAATAGTAGTTACCTAAAGTATACTGAGTGTATTTACCTTAATTTTTTAGAACTCTAAGCCAACTATTGTAAATGTAATGTTCTGACCAGTACTTACTAAGGGGTTTATTGAGGAGGTTTGTCTGTTTTGCCTTAATGCTTCAGGCCTGAAAGTAATGCGCCTGCAGAGTCTTCCCAGGAAGTTCAGCTGGAGACAAGCTTCTGCCAGGAAATGCCTGAGCAGAACCTATGCATAACTGAATTTCCTCAAACTCTGGATCAAGCTTACTCAAATTCTTCTAATTTACCTTAGCCTTAGAAAAAGACCCAAACAGAATATATACATATTTTCATGTAAGAAATACTGAACATCTTCCAGGTAACAGCATGAAATCACTTTCAAGCACATAATTAGTCTAGAATCCAAAAATGCTTGCATATCCAATTATCAACATAATATTTAATTTATGTGGCACTATCAGGGAACAGATAATTGATATAAGTGGCACACCCAAAAGAATCATCTCTATTCAGTGTAAAAAAATATATATTTTATTTTATGAAATATTAAGTTTTACACATTGGTTTGTGAAATGTAAGAAAAAAGGAAAAACGGCAAACATACAAAACTCAACTCAGTTGCTGTAGCTAGTTTTGAGCTTCTGAGCAAAGAGGAAAAGCTAAGTTACAAAATGTCTGTAACAGAAAAGAGGAAACATCCATTCTTCAGGGAAGACAACTATTCCTAAATTTTAAAATCTGAAAGAAATGGATCATGTGAGTCCTTAAGTATAAAATAAGCAATTTATACCATCCTCCAAAGAATACAATGGACAGAATCCTTTCTGTAACGACTCAAGTTCATGGATATGATGACTAGTTATCAGGTCTATACTGTGCTCTGATTCTGGCTATGGTGGAGGGCTGGAGGCCTTGAATCATGACACTACACAGAGCCCCTACTGCTTTACTATGTCCTCAGTCACTGTCCCATCTCATTTAGTCTGTGTCTAGTTATCAGCCGCTCTGCCTTCAGAAAACAGTGCTCCTACTAATTGGTTCCTTCTTGTCAGACACAAGTTGAAAGAAAAATCTAAACTTGTTAAATTTTATTTAAATTAAGAAAAGATGGAACTGAATAAAGAGTTACAGTAGAATGAAATGTAAAAACAATGTAAATTTCTTGTCAGATTCACAAAGGACCCATGTAGGCTGTACTTTCTTTTTAAAAGGCATTTCTAGGTCTAAATTATTTTCCAAAAGGAAAAGGAAGCTGTGATTCTGACTAGATAAAATGGGGCATTAGCAGCTACTATCAAAGACTTATCGGTCTTTCCAAATTTAAGCCACTTACTAACCTTTCTCTTTCTTTTCTTGGTTTTCTTCAGCCGCAGTCTTGTCTGCTCTGAAGAAAATTCTTGCACTGCTCAGTGAAAAATAGAGCAATTCAAATTCCTACGTAAATATAAAAATGTAAAATAAAAGCTGAAAACATTATAGCAAAATATTAAAATTATTAGAGATCTATAACTTCTAAAGAGGTCTAATGTAAATCATAAATACAAAAACTGAACTAGCAGGGGCACCTGGGTGGCTCAGTTGATTAAGCGGCTGCGTTCAGCTCAGGTCATGATCTCCAGGTCTGGCATGGAGCCCCAGGTCAGGCTCCCTGCTCAGTGAGGAGTCTGTTTCTCCCCCTCCCTTTGCCCCTCCCCCTGGCTCCAGCTCACTCTCTCAAATAAATAAAATCTTGAAAAAAAAACAAAAAACAAAAAAGCAAAAAAACTCAGCTATCCCATCCATTTTTAATATGGAATCAAATGGCTTCTAAATGTCATTCTTTTAAAAATATAATTACCATTATTCATCTCACTTGTTTAAAAAGGGGATTTCTTAGGATTTGTTTTATCATATATCAAACAGATTTGACTATTACTCTCCTCTACCTGTAGACAGACATCTAGGCGCTTCTGAGTGAGATTCATGGTCTGTAGTAGTTTTTCATCTTGATTAGCTGACTGCACATTCTGTTGCTTAGCAACTGCTCTTATCTCCTTCAGGTACTTCTCTCTAACAGACTGGAACCAGTGAAGTGAGTCAAATTCCTGGTACTGATCCAAAAGCTTCAATATGTAAGCCACACCTGCAGTCATTAGCAAAACCAAAGCTAAATTATAAAGAGTACAGAAGTCGTATTCTACTCATTTAAAAAAGAAAAAAAAAAGGATACAAAAGTATAAAGAACTAAAAATAAACAAATCAAGAAAAAAAAATAGGCTCTGAAAATCACTTAGAGAAAACATGGATGGAAGGTTGGGGAAAAACTTCTACTGCTAAATAGCCAGCAACTGAGGAAGCTACGGGGAAACTCAACACAAGATGAGAAAACTCTAAAACCACCACAACAAAGTCTAAATACTAGGTCCAATCAGACTAAGTGATTAGCAATACCAAGAGGACATGAATGATAGTTATAAAGTGATGGAAAACAAGTACTACTAATCAGATGACCCAGTTAAAAAATAAAGAGTTAACACTGCTCAGGTAAAACAAATCTACGAAGAGCACACAAACCTATTAAGCAAATGTTTCTAAAAATCCATTTATAATAGGTGAACATAAAATTAATGGAAAAACAATTTCATTAAGCTTACCCATTGCAAAGCCATCATCAGTAAAAGCAGCTCCAATTTTATTTTTTTTATTCAATTTCTCCTTGCAGCTAATGGAATGCTCTACAAAATTGAGGGTCTAAAAAGATATAACATATTAGAGAAAGAACTGTACTAAAATATCTTCAGAATTTAGTTCCTAAAACAGACATTTCAAAAATTATAAACAGGATCTCTTCCAGGTTCCTGTCCTTTTAATTTGAGACACCTTCCTCATATAAATAGCCTCCTGGGAGATCACCATCTATACCAGCATCTTTTAATGGCTCTTCTCTCTGAGTCCTTTAACAATGAGCACTCCCCTGATCACCAATCACCAAGTACCCCAAGCACAATGCCTCGTATATGGTTCCTTATAAAATATCATGTACATTTTACAGATGAGGACACTGAGGCTTGAGAGGCTGAGTAACTGGCCCAAAGTCATACTCTAAGTGAAAGCTAGAGTCAGAAAAGTAGGTCTGCTTTATTTACTTCAAAGCGTAAGTACTCTTACGTGCGGAAGTCCTTGCTTCTGCTCACCCACTTCATCCTAAAATACTATTTCTTACCATATTCTTTATGGTTAAAAAGAATTAGTAGTCATTTGGATAAATGAATTCCCCCCAAAAAATGCTTCCCTAAAAATTCAGCTCCTACAAAATACCTTATCGTCTATTCAACAAAGATTTACTAAAGATTACTATATGCCAGGCTAAATTAAGTAATTAAGATAAAAAAAAGAACACCATCAAAGATCTGCACTCTGGAGCAGCACTCTCAGCAAAAGATAAATACTGTTACTGTCCAATACAGTAAGCCACCAGCATATATGGCCACTGCGTGCTTGAAATGTGGCTAGCAAAACAGAGCAACTAGATTTTTCTTTATTTTATAAAATTTGAATGAATTTAAGTAGCCACTTATGGATATACATCAATAACACAGTTCTGAAAGGGTAAAGAGACATGTTTAGGAATAATTGTGATATGCTGCGAAAGGTACCGTAATAGCCAATGCTGGAAACAATATATCAAGTTTCACTTTTTTGCCTGTAAAACTCACTGGGCAATTAATCAGAATCATGAAATCTCTACCAACTATTATTTAAGCCTTTTTTTAAAATAGCTCACTTATGTTTGTCTTTTTTTCTGGAATCAGATGATAAACTCAAGCACAAGCACAGTGTCCTATACGTTCTGTAGTGCTGTCCATCCACCCATCACTAACGGAATTCAGACAGCTGCCCTCCAAAACTACTTTTCTGTAAATTCATAGTTTGCTGTTTACTATGGCTTCCGTACACCAGCCTTCAACCTAGAGAAATATGATGAGAAGTCACCCTACGTTAACTACACTGCTATCAAAGCATAACTGAGACAAATCTGCCTCCAGTTTGAAGTATTTTAGGATGAAGACAATGTTTGCTACATCACAGTTACAACATATACTTATGATAATGAATTAACAATTATGCTAGAGCATTAACAATAAACATATTAAAAAAAACAAACAGTAGAAAAGAACATTTACAAAGAAAAATCTGTTCACAGACCCTCCACTGCTTTCAAAGGACAATAATGGTAATGATATGTAAGAAATGACGTTAACAAGTCAGGCAACAATATGAAAATACCAAAGTTAGATATAATCAAAGGCTACATTTGTCTAGTGATATTTAGATTTTAGAGCTACCCATTTACAAATTTTTTAAAAAAACAGTTTTATTATAGAAGTCTTAGGGAAACATAACTCTTACTGCTAGTATGCCGCTCTAATCGCGACTCCATTTTCCCCATTGCAACAACTGTACGATGTGGTTTGGAGTAACCTGAACTATATTCAGATAGCAACTATATAAAACCAGAGCAGTACACATGATTAAACTATGAGGAAGGCACTTAGAATTTAAACTACATGTTAGTACTTACTACTGTGTAGAAAGAAGTTGTCCTTAAACAGTAATACTTTTAAGAGATGTGCAGAAATAACTTCATATTTTAACAGTTGGAAATTAGTCTACATTAATCATTTAAAATGATTATATGGTATAGTCGGCCCAAAGATTATATAGTATATATATAATGGAGTACACTCGATTTAAATAACACTAGATTTTTCTAGTAGTTACTAACGAATAAAAATCCATCTCAACTGTAAAGTAAGTTTCATTCTGCATAGCTAGTTAAATTCCTAGGCCGCATTTACTGAGACCACATTTGGCTTCTATGTACAACCAGAAAGTAATAAAATGTATGTGCATTTCCTGCTACAAAGAGACTGCATCTATTTTCTAACTTTAAAAAAAATTCACTTTGGGATAAAAATACTCACCAGGGGGGGAACAATGATATAGAAATTTCGAAGATGTATATTCTTTGGCCTTCGAAATTCTGGAGCAAAAACATCTACAAGCATTTTGAAATATTCCGTGCCTTCAGCAGAATTTCGTGTGTGATCACTGAGGACTGAATCCAAATGCCTAAAATACAAAACATTATTCACCTGGATCCTTTCTCAAAAAAACGGTTTGGCAGGCTGGCTCTCTCTCTCTCTCTCTCTCTCTCTCTCTCTCAAGAGTGACACACAGAGAAAGCACATGCACATGCGTGCGAGAGTGGGGAGGTGGGACACAGGAAAGGGATAGAGAGAATCTTAAGCAGCTCCATTCCATGCCCAGCACAGAGCTTGACATATGGAGCTCGATCTCATAACCCTGAGATCATGACCTGATTCAAAATTAAGAGTCAGACCAACTGAGCCACCCAGATGCCCCAAGTCTCCTGATTCCTGATTTCAGCTCAGGTCATGATATCTCAGGGCTGTGAGATCGAGCTCTACACCTCAGGCTCCATGCTCAGCAGGGAGTCTGCTTGAAATTTTCTTCTTCTCCCGCTGCTCTTCCACCCCTAACCACACGCACACGCATGTACACTCTTTCTCTCAAATAAATAAATCTTTAAAAAAAAAAAAAAAAAAGAAGTCAGACATTTAACCGAGTCATCTAGGTGCCCCAAGAAGGTATGGCTTTTTAAATCGATCTCTTAAAACCTTAGATGAGAGTATTCAAAAGTATAAAACATTGTAAGACATTTCTAAGTCAATTTCCTTGGAGTTCAGAATGAATTCATTTTCACATGGAAAAAAAAAGCTGATTAGTATTGCTTATTAGTCCCTAAAATATGTAGAGCATCTTGGAACTTAAATAGTTTTGTATTTGTTCCTCCCACAATAAGTCCTATAGAATTCCATTTCACTAGTAAGTAAATTCCTCTTCATTTTAACTCTCTTCACTAATGCTTCATCTGTACCTCCCTACCTCAACTGAAACCTGGCTCCTTTTCAAGAACTTAGCTTCCCACTTAACGTTCAGAATCATTAGCTGCTTTTTCTCCTTTATCCATCATTTATACCTACCACCACTTTCAAATTATTATTCCCCTACTACTAAAAGGTAGGAATCTCTCCTTGGAGACTCACGTGATCCCACTACATCCAACTACCTAACTACTCCTTCATGAAAGCAGGCATCTACTAACTAATCTTTAAACCACGGCCTTAATTTATCTCAGACTACAATAAGTATTTTTGTTCTCCATTATTCTGGAAGACTTCATTACCAATTTAGATAATCGATTCATTATCATAATCCCACAACTTCTTGACTTCACCTGCCATGAACTCTCCTTCCCTTGATGTCAGTCATCCACTCCTTTGCACCGATCTAGACCTTGATATTAGCAGACAGCTTTGTCCTAGAGATCTTAAGACAATCTCCCACCTCTCTAACCTCCTGGAACTGCTTCAAAAATATTTTTAAAAGGTCATCAATTTTTAAATGAATGATATCATATAAGAGACAACAATCTGATTTTCTTCTTTGACATACAAGCCACAAACTAATCATTTCAGGGCACAGGACTTCAAATATATTAACTGTACATGGCTTAATTTGACAAAAAAAACTAAGCTAAGCTCTCTAATAGACTATTTGAAAGCAAATCTTGTGTTGGGGCCTTATTCTCATAAATATGTACACACGTTTTCCATTTCTTTTCATTTAAAAAAATTTTAGGCGTACTGAAAAGTTAAAAAGTGTACTGCACCTATTTACCCCACACCTAGAGACACCATTTAACATCTGTCACATTTTCTTTTCCCCAAAACGTTTCAAATTGGCAGATTTCGTCACTAAGCCCACAAATGCCTTAATACAAATCTGTTAAAAACCAAGACATTTTCTTACAAAGCCATAATGTACCATTGCACCCCAAAATAAAATATAGTACTATCTAACGTACACAAACTCCAATTTCCCCAATTAATCCCCAAATTTTCTTTTTTTTCTCCCTTACCTAAGATAGGATTATGGATTACCCACTGCATTTGGTCGTCCCGTCTCTTTAGCTTCCTAATCTAGAAGAGTCTCTTTGCCTTTTTTGTCCTTTATGAAGTGACATTTTTTAAAAGCCTAGGCCAGGTGTTTCACAGAATGCCTCACCCCCTGAATCTCTCAGATGGTTTCCTCATAATAAATTCAGAGTTAACCTTCTTGGCAAGAACACAACATAGGTACTTGCCATTACACTCATCAGGAGGCCCCAGAATATCAGTGTGCCTTGTTACTATGACGCCATGTTTGATCACTTGGTGAAATCATCAATCTCTCTAAAAACAGTTTTCAGGGCACCTGGGTGGCTCAGTTGGTTAAGCAACTGCCTTCGGCTCAGGTCATGATCCCGGAGACCCGGGATCGAGTCCCACATCGGGCTCCCTGCTCGGCAGGAAGCCTGCTTCTCCCTCTCTCACTCCCCCTGCTTGTGTTCCCTCTCTGGCTGTGTTTCTCTCTGTCAAATAAATAAAATCTTTAAAAATAAATAAATGAATGAATGAATAAATAAATAAATAAATAAATAAGACAGTTTTCCCTTTTGCAGCTATTAAGCAATTTGTGGGATAATCTTCTGATAGTGAATGAATACTCTGTTCTCCAACATTGTTTTACTGATGATTTTTGTCTGGTTTCAAGCATTACAGTGGCGGTTACAAAACAATGACTTCTCCCTAGATTTTCTCATCCCTTCTGTATCTATTAAGTGGCATTCTTCTGTAAAAAAAGGAACTTTCCCTCTGCTCCTCACCTTTCTTATCACTAGGGCTCATGATATTTCTATCAATGTATCATAATCAATTTCTACCATTATTATTTTTAATAATTTATTTTTTGAGAGAGAGAGCATCAAGCACACGAGTGGGGGAGGGGCAGAGGGAGAGACTCCCCACTGCCTTCAGAGCCCAACAAAGAGCTCAATCCCACAAGCCTGAAATCATAACTTGAGCCAAAATCAAGACTTGGGCACTCAACTGACTAAGTCACCCAGGCACCCCTGCCGTTATTCTTTTTGAGATTCAAAATGTCTCCACTTTGTCCAGGGATGCCCCTTCATGCCTGAGTCAAAAAGCTGTTACAAATATTAATAATAAGATTTACAGTTTTCTAAAAAATTTCTTAAAAATTCTATATGCCTCTCTCAAGTTTTAAATTATGTTCCAAATTCACTACCTACTCAAGTGTGTAGGTCTGCACTATCTAATAAGATAGCCATCGGTTATTTGAATTTAAATGAAATAAAATTTTAAATTCAGTTCCCTCATCCCATTAGCTCTATTTCAAGTGTTCAACAGCTGTATGTGTAGTGGCTACTGTACTGGACAATGCTACTCTAGATTACATGAAATGAAGAACTGGTATTCTAGAACTATACTGGCAAACAAATATAAAAAGAGTTAAAGAGGTAAAATGAAATTTATTAATGAGATATTTGGCATTTTTTTTTAAACTAAATCTTCAAAATTAGTTACATACTTTATATTTCTGCACATTTCAGTTTGAACTAGTCACATTTCAGGTGCTCAATAGCCACAGCGGCTAGAGGCTACTATATTAGCATGTTCTAGAAGATTCCTTTTTAATGAAGTTGGAAAAATCTCAGAATACTGGAGTTCTTAAAAAATTATATGTCATAGGGGCACCTGGGTGGCTCAGTTGGTTAACTGACTGCTTTCGGCTCAGGTCATGATCCTGGAGACCCTGGATCAAGCCCTGCATTGGGCTTCCTGCTCGAACTCTCTCAGTCCCTCTGCTTGTGTTCCCTCTCTCACTGTGTTTCTCTCTGTCAAATAAATAAATAAAATCTTAAAAAAAAAGTTATATGTCATAAACTGAGACTACAACTTATATAATAAAAACATAAAAATATAAGTTTATGTATATTACCCACTAATCTTCCTTTTTAAATGTTTTTATTATAAAAATATACTTTTTAGATCTCCAAGTTGAGATTATTTCAAAATTAGATTACCTTGCTGCTTTTAATGTTTCTTCTGCAAGACTTTCTTCTTTTACTAGTTCTTCAAAATTTACAATATCTTCAAGATCAGGCACAAATCTAAGAATTTGGGAAATAATTTTATTAAGTTAAATAAACACAACTGACATAGATAGGAAAGTGGTATTGTAAGACTCTAAATTTTTCAACTATATGTTGGGAAAGAACTTTCCATTTCAGTTTATATTATTAATAAAACCAATTTAATTCCAAAACTAACTTTCAGATATGAATAATCAAATTTTATCCTTAAAGTCATGTAATCTTTAGAACTCAGAAACTGTACTGATAAGTTAACTATAACTTTAAGAGAAATAAAGATTTTCAAAGATCTGCTGTAGTCTTAAAATTCAAGAAAAAAATTTAACCAGTAGAATTAATGGTTTTCTTCCACATTTTATCTCAAAATATATCAATAAAAACATTTCTCTATAATCATCTATAATAAAGATAAATTAAAGGACATAAAAACTTTATATGGCAGAAGCAAGGCAAAAATGATGTTTGCATCCATACCTAATGGCATTGCTGCTACAGTGAAGGCCACCAGATCTTATCATCCGTATATAACCCATGGCATTGCCTTAAAAATATAAGGTAACAAATGAGATATTGATACAAAGAATTCTAAACTCCAACAGTCAGGAATAGTCATACACAGCAGTTAATTACAAGGTTTCAGCATTCTTTTTTTTTTTTTTTAATTTTATTTATTTGACAGAGAGAAACACAGCTAGAGAGGGAACACAAGCAGGAGAGGGAGAGAAGGAGAAGCAGGCTTCCCACCGAGCAGGGAGCCCGATGTGGGGCTTAATCCCAGGACACTGGGATCATGACCTGAGCCCAAGGCAGTTGCTTTACCAACTGAGCCACCCAGGCGCCCCAAGGTTTCACCATTCTTAAGTACCAAAGGATTCTTTTCTCTTTTACTTTAGTTCTTGCTCCATAAAAGTAAACCTTACATATTTGTGTGCCTAAAATATAAACACATTTAAACAAAGCTATATTAAAAAATGTGACTGACATTTGATTAATTCATTAAATGCTGACTACATTTTTATAAAACAAATATTTTAAAATTATTATGCTAATAATTTCTTCATTATTACATTGAGTGCCTCCCTCTCACTTTTCTCCCTTGCCACCCTCATACATGCAATGGGAAATGATATCAAGAAATCTTTACTTGACGCCTTCAAATTACATCTTCAGCCTGGCTACTCCTCCAGGTTTTTTAATCCAATGCCTATGCTTACATGACTAAGAAGAATTTTTAATTTAGTATGTTTAAGTCAAACTCAAGAACTTCACCATATTATATTTCCTATCTCAGAAACTGACATTTCTATTCTTTCAACTGCTCAGGCAAAATGTCCTGAAGTCATCCCTGACTCCTTTCTTTCTTTTATACTTCATATCTAATCAACGGGCAAATTATAATAGCTATACTGTCAAAATGCTCACAGCTATGACCCTCTTCCAAACCACCATATCTCTTGGCTACACTTCTGCAATATGCAAAGACTCCCTGATTTCCCTCCTTTCACCTTCAGTATCCTGCTTCCGAATCTTTTATCTACATTGCAGCAGTGCTTGTGGTTCTTTTCAAAGTAAGCTGGAACAATCCTTCCTTTTCTGAAAACTCCACAGTGGCTTTCCATCTCAATAAAATCCAAATGTCTTAAGTGGTCAACAAAGCCCTGTGTGATCTTGCCCCTTCCTGCTGTTGTGATATCCTGTCCTACCTCTCAGGACTTTACTAACTCCTCCATTCCAGCCCCTACATCCCAAAAATTCTAAACAGACTCAGGACTTTGGCACTTACTGTCACCTCTCACAGATAGGCTCTTTCCTCCCTGAAGATGCACATGGCTTATTCCCTGATGTTGTATAAGTCCCTGTTCAAATGTCACCTCAGAGCTTTCCCTGAACATCACTGAACAGCACTGCCCAGAACCATTACATCTCCTTACCCAGCACTTAACACTGACATATTCTGTATCTTTTTTGTCTCTCCCAACTGGCATGCAAAAAATCCACGACACAGCTTCTGTTCTCACTGCTCCATCCCCAGAGCCAACATATCCTGGCACATAGTAGGAATTCAATAGTACAGTTGGCCCTTGAACAACATGGGAATTAGGGGCGCCAAACCCTCCCATACCCATATAGCTAAAAATCTGCATATAACTTTCAACTCCCCTAAAACTTAACTACTAATAGCCTACTATTAACTTTTATTAACTAATTTAATTAGTGACATAGTCAATTAACACATTTTTTGTATGCTACAGGTATTATATACTGTGTTTTTACAATAAAGCTAGAGAAAAGAAAATATTATAGGAGAAAATGCATTTATAGCAATGTACTGTATTCATCCCAAAAAATCTGCATACAAGTGGACTTGCATAATTCAAACATACATTGTTCAAGAGTCAACTGTATATTGCTCAACTGAATTGAAATTAGTTGGAAGAATAGACAAAAAGGTAAGAAGGAGTTAATATTTCACAATCATTCTAGTAATACATGCTTTACATACACTATCTCATCTAATGTTTTTAAGTATTACTGTATCTATTTTATGCTTATCCCAATACGAGAGATGATTTTTCTAATGTTTTTCTAATGATTTTTCTAATGTTTCCCTAATATGCATCTTAGAAAAATAAAATATCTGGTTTCATTGTTTTCCTACAATTAGCAGGCCAATATCTGGCATATCAAAATGTGCTAGTGAGAGGCAATGTAGAGCAATAGTTAAGAGAAAACCTCAGAAGCCAGACTTCCTGGGTTCAATGGACTCTGCCACTTTTTAGCTAGAAGATCTAGGTCAAGTTATAAACTTCGTATCTCAGTCTCCTCATCTGTTTAATTAAACTCTACAGGGCACAGATTTTGTTTAATGCCATATATATCACCAGCACCTAGAAACATTTGTTGTCTTCAGTAAATACCTGTAGAATGAATGCGCAGTGATACCCATAGCTACCCATAGCATTGTGAGTTAGAATGCATAAAGCACTCGGAACCCCTTGGAACACAGTAAGTGCTCAATAAATGTTAGTGGTGGTGGTGATTATGTCAGCAGGCAGATTATTAGACAAAAGGACTTTTCCTTTTGCTCCCAACTCTGAGATGTCTTACTCTTTTTCTCAAGATATTTAACAGACTCAAAAACACATTACTATGGGCGCCTGGGTGGCACAGTGGGTTAAAGCCTCTGCCTTCAGCTCAGGTCATGATCTCAGGGTCCTGGGAGGCTCACATCGGGGCCCTCTGCTCAGCAGGGAGCCTGCTTCCTCCTCTCTCTCTGTCTGCCTCTCTGCCTACTTGTGATCTCTCTCTCTGTCAAATAAATAAATAAGATCTTGGGGAAAAAAACACATTACTATGCTTTATAAACAGATAAAGAATTTATATTTTCTAAAAAGAGAATAAAGAATAAAATTCTGGAAGAAAGTGAAAAGGATAATATTCACGAAATGTTGAATGCATCCTGGTGGCAAGTGAGGTGACACTATTTTTTGTATATTAGGGGGGAATTATTTTGATGTGTACTGGGGGAAAATGACCAGCACAATAAGCTCACAATTTAAGGATTATTTCATAAGACAAAATTATACCTTAAAAAATATAAAAATATTAATTAAGTAATAGTGCAAGCAGTACTCACATGGGGAAAGAAACCTCTGACATTGGTATGCAAATAAATGAAGGTTTTTTTTGCTTTTTGGGGGGGGGATTTTATTTATTTATTTGACAGAGAGAAACACAGCGAGAGAGGGAACACAAGCAGAGGGACTGAGAGAAGGAGAAGCAGGCTTCCCACCGAGCAGGAATCCCGATGTGGGACTCGATCCCGGGTCTCCAGGATCATGACCTGAGCTGAAAGCAGTCGCTTAACCAACTGAGCCACCCAGGTGCCCCATAAATGAAGTTTTAAGCAACAGTATTTTAGAAAAATAGCTCTTCATCTGAGGTCCATGACTCTAAGCACCTGAACTCTGGTATAATAACATGCAAAACTGTATGTTTAGTATATGGTTCTGGGGAAAACCAATACAGAGTTTTCATCAGATTCTCAAAAAGGGTTAGTGTCTATTGCTCCAGAAGTTTACAATCTAATATGACATCAAATGTCTCTATGAAGAAAACTGTACTCATGGGACAATACCTCATTATTAAATTGTTTAAAATAAAAAACCTATAAATGTTAAATTCTCTAAGTTCTTGTACTAATAATAGAAATGTCTACTATGTAAGCCAATTAATTTATAAAACTTAGGCTAGTGTTCAGTGACTTCACTCCAGAACTAAATCTTTCCAGTATCTTCCCCACCCGTCAGTTTAAAGCCCTTTCAGAATGAAGGCTGTCTCTATTTTCGGCATCTAGAAGACTATTTGGTATAATAGACTCTTGGTAAATGTGTGATAAATCAATGAATCTCAGGAAGCATAATTTTATCAAGTTGTAGTCAGTAAGAATTTACTAACTGCTTGGTCAATAACCGTGAAGAATATAAAATACCTCTGGACTTAGGCTAAAATACCTGGCTTAAGTCCAAGCAACATTATTTCTCTGAGTTTCTCTTTTATCTTTAAAATGATGATTACATGCTTCTTACTTAGGGTTTTTGTGAAGACATTACCAGAAATAATGTGTGTGGAAAGCTCAAGTAAGTGTAGTTTTATTAATCTCTGATTACTAAATATAATAAATATAATACTTTTAAATATAATATAACATGTTTCAGAAAGACAAGTTCTACCTGTGAGGGAGGACAACTGAAGAAATTATATACAGATATGAAAGGATATAAAACAGAAAATTATAGTATTTAATATTTCATCCTTAAACTTACCTTTTTTTTTTTTTTTTAAAGATTTTATTTATTTGACAGAGAGAAACACAGCCAGAGAGGGAACACAAGCAGGGGGAGTGAGAAAGGAAGAAGCAGGCTTCCCACCGAGCAGGGAGCCCAATACGGGGCTCGATCCCGCGTCTCCAGGATCATGACCTGAGCCAAAGGCAGTCACTCAACCAACTGAGCCACCCAGGTGCCCCTCATCCTTAAACTTACTTTTAAGCAATGTAACTTACTTATATTAATTAACTTTTCACATACCTTTGTACTTAGGCTGTAACTTCAGGGACCCAGTTTTTTCTTTTTTTTTTTTTTAAGATTTTACTTATTTGACAGAGAGAGAGGGAGAGAGCACAAGCAGGGGGAGTGGAAGGCAGAGGCGGAGGGAGAAGCAGGCTCCCCACTGAGCAGGGAGCCCCAGTGCAGGACTCGATGCCAGGACACTGGGAGCATGACCTGAGCTAAAGGCAGATGCTTAACCAACTAAGCCACTGAAACACCCCATGGAACCAGTTTTTAAAGACCAAAGCAATGCCATGAACAGGGTAAGTATCTAATAAATAGTTACCAGCTGACTATTATGAGCATGATGTTTGAGATAAGCTAAATATATTTTTAATTTAACTGAAGAGATTTTATTTGATATATATTAGTCCACAGTCTATCAATTATTGCTGTACCAACAGTCTAATCATACCTGAAAAAATTCTGGTAGACCATTACTCTAGTGGAATAAAATTGACATTCACATATTAAGTTGTTTATTTGTATGGGATATTCAAGCAAAAATATTCTTGGCACTTCCCAACTCTTTTATAATAACTTACCAATCTGGCTGATGAGTTGCCTGAACTGATCAAGGTAGCTTTGTCCCTCTGGGGTAATTCCAAGTTTTCTGATGCCTCGATTGAATTTTTCTGCTCTTTCAAAAGGATACTGAAGAGATAATTTAAAGATTACCTTTATTAATAAAGACCCCTAAAGCATAAAATGCCATAAAATCAACCATTAAAGTCAACCATGCTGTGTGCCTGGGTGGCTCAGTGGATTAATGCCTCTGCTTTCAGCTCAGGTCATGATCTCAGGGTCCTGGGATCGAGGCCCGCATCCGGCTCTCTGCTCAGCCGGGGGCCTGCTTCCTCCTCTCTCTCTCTGCCTGCCTCTCTGCCTACTTGTGATCTCTCTCTCTGTCAGATAAATAAGTAAATAAATCTTTAAAAAAATAAAGTCAATCAAGCTAATACCACTTGTCTAATTTTTTATTTCCACTGTACTTAAAAAAAATCACTCAACTCTATTGACAAAAAATTTATAGCACAAAAACAAAAAAAATTTATAGCACCAATATTCAAGGTCAATATAAATTAATTTTTTTGCCACTAGTTAAGGAAAATAATTATTAAAGTCACCAAATTTAAGTTTTCCACCACCATTAGCCTTCTAACATCTACTCTATTAGATAGGCAAAAGAAATCAATTCCTTCTAGAAAGATTTCTTCAGAGATGTCCAACCAAGTTCCTGTGGGCTAGAGATAGTATATATATAAATACAGTCCTTCCCAAATAATAAACATTAGCTGAGTTAAAATTTCTAGTTGCCATCTCTAATCAAAAGATATTTTAAGTCTTAGCTGATTAAAAGAGTTAGGAAATTACTTTTATATTAATAACAAATGGACACAATTCTTACAAACAACAGAATGATGATTTCTCTGAATACTAGTAATTTCTTCCAATAAAAAGGAGACAATTAAATTCTCTAATAACTGTAATCTGTAATTTTATTAGTTATTTCAGTAGAGAATAATATATTACTGTGACACTGATGAGAACTCCTAACTAGTTTACTAGAGGGTTGCAATTAGGAAATGCTTAAGGGTAATTAAAATAATTCTGTACATGGCAAATCAAATATAAAATCCATCTAATAACCACGGTGGTTCTCTATACACATGGCTACATGCATCTACACTAGGATAACCGAGATTTCTCTTCATTATTAGAAAATTCATCCCAGAGGGCGAAGGGAAAACAGTATTCTTATAAATTACAGAGGAGAATATCAATTGGTATGGTGCTTTCAGAGTTTGTAGCAACATGTATCACAATTTTAAATATTCATATTATATGCCCTGGAAATTTCTCTTCAAGCAATTCACCTGTCAGAATTTTAATAGTCTCCAAGTACATCCAGATAAATATGTAAGGATGTTACCTACAGCACTGTTAATAACACTAAAAAATCAGAAAAACCTAAGTATTTGTCAGTTGGGGAAGGTTAATAAGTTAAATTATGGTATATATATTTACTATTAACTTTAAAAAGAATGAGGCATATCTATACATAGATACCTATGATAAGGATACTGTAAAATAATTTGCGTAGTATTACAGTTTTCGTTAGGAAAAAAAGCAGTACATGTAGGGGCAAACAGATATGGTTATCACACAGACATCTAGATGCAGCACATCACAATGTTAACAGCAACTGCCTCCAGAGAATGAAAGTGGGAGGAAGAGAAATAAGGGAGATCATTTAGTTTATGCACTCTACATTGTTTCAATGTTTCAAAGTTAAGTATGCTCTGCTTCTGCATTATTTAAATAAAGAAAAGTAACACCTGGATACACTGATCCTTACACTGTAGCCTACAGAAAATGCAAAGAGAAATTATAAAGGGAATACAAGAAACTGGGGAGGCCATATCTAGGAGACATTATCGTGAAAAATAATAAAAAAACGAAAACCCCACTACAGAGTATCATAATGAACTTCAGCGTAAACACCTGCTATATACTCCAAAGGTTGAATCAAACTACCTTAAAAAAGAATATGTGAAAATACCTTATGATCATTTTGGTCCTTGACTTCCCTGAAAAACCGAATATCTTTAATCAATCGAGATTTGATATGTTCATCATACATAAATTGGCTGAATATATAGAACTTCTTTTTCAAAAACTGGTAGGTAAAATTAACCTATAAAATTGAAATACAAGAAATTCGGCAAAGTTAATATAAAAATTAATCTCAAATCAATGTGACTGAATAACAGTTATCTATAAATGCTAATTTGCGAGTTTTCATAAAGTCTAATATTTACAAAGTCTAATTCACACTGGAAATAATATTTTTTTACTGCCCAAGTTTACAGAACTTTCTATAAGCTCCCCTTATTTTAACTACACAAAAGGGACAAAAAAAAAAAAAAGGAAAAAAAAGGAAAATATTCTCCTAACAGAAGAGTTACAGTAAGAATCAAAAACTGAGATTCAACCCTGTACTTTTTAAGTCCTAAACCACAATCAGAGGTTTCTGTTCCTCCATCTGCAAGACTATTTATTACTGATCTATGTATCTAGAATGATACTAAAGTAAGGAACATGTGCTCTTTGAACTTTCCTGAAGGAATACATTCAATTATTTACCTAGGAATACTCTGAGCACCTCTTATGTGCAAGGAACGGTCTATCTGCTCTCGTGCTAGACATGGTGCTTGTAATCAGGCAGTCTGTATTCCAGCAGAAGTGACAGACATTTTAAACAAGTATATGTTACATAAATTATGAAATCTCTACTGCATAATTCATACAATGAGAAGTGCCAGTGCTTTGAGAATAATAAAAGGCCCTGACCTACACTCAGAAAACCCTGAAAAAGTTGAATTTGAGTTGAGATTAAAGCCATAATAATGTAAGATTACTTCTGATCTAGCAATGGAAGCCCTGTACTAATTTTCATCTCCTCCATCCTCAAAAACTACTGTTTTGGCAAATATATGCCATTTTTAACAGTCTTCATTTACCCAGTTTTAGAAATGGGTGCTTTCTTGTAACTTTTCTTGTGGCTTAAACACTGCTTTTTCTTTATTATTTTTTATTTCAATTAACTTATTCAATTAATTAACATATAGTGTATTATTAGTTTGAGGGGTAGAGTTCAGTGATTCATCAGTCTTATATAACACCCAGTGCTCATTACATCACATGCCCTCCTTAATGTCCATTACCCAGTTACCCCATCCCCCCACCTCCCTCCCTTCCAGCAACTCTCAGTTTCCTATGATTAAGAGTTTCAGGGTGCCTGGGTGGTTCAGTGGTTAAGCGTCTGCCTTCGGCTCAGGTCATGATCTCACAGTCCCGGGATGGAGGCCTGCATCGGGCTCTCTACTCAACAGGGAGCCTGCTTCCTCCTCTCTCTCTGCCTGCCTCTCTGCCTACTTGTGATCTCTCTCAAATAAATAAATAAATAAAATCTTTAAAAAAAGGGGGGGTCTCTTATGGTTTGTGTCCCTCTCTGATTTCATCTTCATTTTTCCCTCCCGTCCCTAAGATCCTCAAACACTGAATTTTCTTGATCTCCTTACTAGTAGTTATGTTAGTTGAAACAGTATCCTCTTTGCCCTTCCTACTCTTAATAATGGGTACTGCCAGTCTCTGATCTTGTCTCTTCTATACTCACTTCATCATCACCAGACATCAGGAATATACATTCATTGGTGTGATCAACAATTAATGACTATATCCCCGTGCTACAGTATAATCACCATGAGAGCATGAACTGTTTTTCTCACCACAGTGCCCAGCACAGTGCCTGACACAAGTAAAACACACACATAATTATATCGATTACATGAATGAGTGTTTGACAGATGAGGTCAAAGAAGAGTTCACTTATCCTGAAAAGTTCAGACATGACCTCTACCTGAACGACTCCTTATTTTAAATTGTATACTCTGTCTCATTTCTATATTGGTAACCACTAAAACAGAACTCCAATCACATCTCCCATCAGCTCAAATATTTTAATGGCTCCCCCAGAGAATAATAAAATGATCCCTATGTAATTTCCAGTTACATAACTCCTCCCTATTCCCTTACTTTCAAACATGCTTAATATTTTAGTATTTAAGCATTCTTCCTCAAGGAGAAATAAAGTGTACCCTGAAAACCAGGTAAATTCAAAGACTTGAATTTGTCTTCAGAAGAAAAAATAGCATACAAATTCAAGTGATTCTCTCAAGTGATGGAATGTCCACTTCTTTTTTTTTTTTTTTTAAAGATTTTATTTATTTATTTGACAGAGAGAGATCACAAGTAGGCAGAGAGGCAGGCAGAGAGAGAGGAGGAAACAGGCTCCCTACTGAGCAGAGAGCCCGATGGGGCCTCGATCCCAGGACCCTGAGATCATAACCTGAGCCGAAAGCAGAGGCTTTAACCCACTGAGCCACCCAGGCGCCCTGGAATGTCCACTTCTAAGATTTAAAGTCTTTTTAGTAAATTTCTACTTTCAAATAATAAGTAAGTCCCCCCCTCAAAAAAGAGTATGACTGATGTTAAATACAATGCTATCACTGATTCACTCGCAAAAGCAACTTTCAAAGAATATCAGACAATCTGGCGGTAAGAAGATGGCAGAAGGCCAGGTGACCGCATTTTGGGGAGCTCCCTGAAGTGAGCTCAATTCCAGCAAAAAAAAAAAAACACTACAGGGCCACTGTGAGCACCCATGAAATAAGCCTGAAATGTGATATTTCGCACTTCTGGATCACCACGGGAGACAAAGACCATCGGCAAAAAGGTAGAAACAAGTGAGAGCGACCGGAGGCTTACCCCCAGAGACAGGGGTGTGGGGGAGGAAGCCCGCAGAGCTGAACCATTGAAAGCAAATACCCTAGCACTAAAGTGCTCTGTGCTGGGGGAATAAGAGCAGATTCCGGTCTGATTCGGGGCGAGGCAGAACCGGGAACGCAGCAGAGCCTGGGACAAGGAAACTGGTTTTTTCGCGGCCGGAGCGGGGAGCGGGAGCCCGGGACCTGCAGGGACAGAGAGTGCCCTGTGAGGGGTGAAGTCAGTTTTTCCGCCCCCGCAGCGGGGAGATGGGAATCTGCAGGGAGAGGAAGTGCCCCGCAGCTCCAGGGAACACAGAGGGGCTGAGGCGCAGAGTCTATCCCCCCATTGCTTAAGCCAGAGAAGCAGGGCTTCACGGCACGGGGGATCTCAGCGAGAGCAGAGGGCATGGATCCTATTTCCCCGCCGCTTTCTCTCTTTTTTTTCTTTATCTTTTCTTTTCTCTCTCTCTCTCTCTCTCTCTCTTCCTTTCTTCCCCTTGCCTCCACTGCCTTTCTCTCCTGCTTCTCTCCACCCCGGGGGCCGGGCGCAGACCCCCCAGGGAAGGCGATTTTTACAGACTTGCACGGGACCGGAGGCGCCGGGGGACCAGGGCACAGACAAGGTCGCCGTGCGATCCAAAAGAAGATGTGGTTTTGAGGTGTGGGAGTGAAGGGACAAGCGGGGGCATGGGCAGAAATCAATTCAGCATCTGCGCATGCCAGGCTGTGCCAGGCTCCCAACTGGGAGGCGGGAAAGAGCCCCTCTCTGTGTAGAGGCTTTCTTTGGGAAGGAGGTCTGGGTGCAGACATCTTGCTCCGACCTGACTTCCTCAGCAGCTGAAAAAGGACGTAAAAGAACAACGCTCCGCCACCAGAGAATTGGTAACCTGACAACCTGGTTACCATTGAGACCAGCCTCTAGGAAGGGGGTGGAGATACGCAGCCTAGGTAGAAGAGACTGAAACAGAGCGGCAGGCCCCGCCCACAGAAAGCAAGCCAGAAGCTCAGAAGGACAACACTCAAAATGTAAAACCCCAAATGGGGGGAAAGTCAATTTATTAAACTTCTAGTACTGACTACAAGTACCAAAAGCCCTACACCTTACTGATACAGTTTCCCACATTATTTGCTTTTTAAACTTTTTTCTATTTTTACTTTTAAAGCTTCCATTTTAAACTTAAAAATACATTCCTACGGTTTTTTCTTCTTTCAATTTTAACCCCCTTTTTATCACAACGTGATACTCAATACAACACCCCATAACATTTTTTTTACCTTGAAATTTTTTCAAACACACTCCTATATTTTCTGCTCTTGTTGTTGCCTCTTGTTTCCCTGTTTGTTTTCTGTTTTTCCCTTTCTTCTCTCCTCTTTCCTTTATTCTCTCTTTTATATATACATGTAGTTATAAGCTTCAAGTCAAGCCCACATCCCTATTCAATACTACCCCTATATACAACCAGTTCTAATCTCCCTATATCTTTAGAAAGTAACAAGATAAACAAGACAAAACAAAATAACAAGACAAACTCGGGAGCGTCTGAAACGCATTCCTTGCCCACAAGGAGTGTCTGCCCTCACCTTACCACTCTAGTCTATCGGTGTTTCTGCGTAATTGTCTTTGCTTCTGTATTACATAAATACTGATCTTGGGGGTCATATAGGTTGGGCTTCGCTTTTTGATCTCTTCATTTACCCTTGATAGCCCTTTCTCTACCCTGTAACAGTTTTGTACCATATAAATCCTACCACTGGGCCCCACTCTGGCAGGAGTTTCTTTTCTTGCTTCCTCTCTTCCGTTTTCTTCTTTCTTTCTCCTCCCTCTTCGGTGGTGAGTTCTGGTTGCCCCAAAACCTTCCAGTGACCAATCCACCTAGATAGTGGCTGATATATTTAGCTATACAGCCCCTTACCACTCCTCGCCACAGTGACTCAGAGGAGGAACATCCAACAGAAGAAGAACCCCGAGACTGCAACCTCGGTCACAGAATTACTGGAAATGAACATAAACAATATGACAGAAGTGGAATTCAGGGCGGCAATCGTCCAAGCAATGGCTAATTTAGAAAAGAACATTAGTCTCAAAGTGGAAGCCATAGTAACAGAAGTGAAAGCTGAGGTTAGAAAGGCTATAGATGAGATGCAATCTAATTTAAATATGCTAACAGCCAGAGTAAGTGAAGCTGAAGATCGTATCAGTGATTTAGAAGACAGATGGATTAAGAAGGAGGAGCAAGAGAAGTCTTGGAGCAAACAG